>NW_020769623.1:123470-188141 GCF_900518735.1 Pseudonaja textilis
TCTGGGAGTTGAAGTCCACAAGTCTTAAAGTTGCCAAGTTTGGGGGGCCCTTGCCTTAGAGATTCCTTGTCAGGGAATTGCTCAGCAGGTGTCCAAATAGAGTCAATATAGTTTTATATAAATAAATGTATTTTACATCTATATATACAGCAAACTAGATAGTCTGGCAAACGGGAGCATCATCAGGGAAATCAACACAGCAGGCACACCATGAGGTAAATCACAGAGTGCACAGGGCATAGGAGAAATAGGTGTGGGGTGGAGGGAAACTCCCCCTCTATGTCCACAGCAAGCAACCAATCACAGTGCAGATTACCTCACGTAGGAGCCAGCACTCTTCAGTTCTGGCTCAATGCACAACCTCAATGCTCCAGCTACTAAATTTAAATCTCCTATCACCCCTTTTGCAGAATGTTAAATTTTACAGGTAGTCCTCGACTTGCAACTAACAATGGTATCATTACCATAGGTGGGAGAGCTTGGTCCCAGCTTCGTGTCTTCCCTCACAGCTTTGAGGCTCATTTTCTAGCTTGGGTGGCTAGAAGCTAAAAGGGGGCAAATGCAGCTCGGAGAAAGTTCTTCTATCTTTGCTACCTCTGCAGCTTCTAGCTGCCCAGATTAGGAAAAAAAAGGTCTTGGGTTGCGACCGTAATCTGTTTCAGGATTTAGACCACAACCTGATTTAGTCGTGACTGGAAGCACAACCGTCTGCACATGCACGGATCAAAACAAAAAATATATAGAATAGAATAGAATAGAATAGAATAGAATAGAATAGAATAGAATAGAATAGGAATAGAATTCTTTATTGGCCAAGTGTGATTGGACGCACAAGGAATTTGTCTTGGTGCAAATGCTCTCAGTGTACATAAAAGAAAAGATACATTCGTCAAGATTCAAGAATCATAAGAATAGAACAGAACAGAACAGAATAGGAGTTCTTTTTATTGGCCAAGTGTTGTTGGACACACAAGGAATTTGTCTTGGTGCAAATGCTCTCAGCGTGCATAAAAGAAAAGATACATTTATCAAGAATCATAAGAATAGAACAGAATGGAATGGAATAAAATAGAATAGAATTCTTTATTGGACAAGTGTGATTGGACACACAAGGAATTTGTCTTGGTGCAAATACTCTCAGTGTACATAAAAGAAAAGATGCATTCATCAAGAATCATAGAATAGAATGGAATGGAATGGAGTGGAATGGAATGGAATAGAATAGAATAGAATAGAATAGAATAGAATAGAATAGAATAGAATAGAATAGAATTCTTTTATTGGCCAAGTGTGATTGGACACACAAGGAATTTTTTCTTGGTGCAAATGCTCTCAGTGTACATAAAAGAAAAGATACATTCGTCAAGAGTCAAGAATCATAAAGTACAACATTTAATAATAGTCATAGGGTACAATAAGCAATCAAATCATACTAGGAAACAGTCAATATAAATCGTAAGGATACAAGCGACAAAGTTACAGTCATACAGTCACAAGTAAGAGGGGATGGGTGATAAGGAGTGCTGAGAAGATTAATAGTAACAGTAGTGCAGACTTTATGAATAGTTGGACAGTGTTGTGGGAATTATTTGTTTAGCAGAGTGATGGCGTTCGGGAAAAAACTGTCCTTGTGTCTAGTTGTTCTGATGTGCACTGACTGCTCTATAGCATCATTTTGAGGGTAGGAGTTGAAACAGTTTACGTCCAGAATGTGTGGGGTCTGTAAATATTTTCACAGCTCTCTTTTTGACTCGTGCAGTATACAGGTCCTCGGTTGAAGGCAGGTGGGTAGTAATTGTTTTTTTCTGCAGTCCTTATTAAATTGGCGCTGAAGGGGAAATCGGCATGGAAAGGGAATGTTTGAATGCTGATTTTATTCTCCACCTGATTTTTGAATCGTGACCTGATTCAAAAATCAGTTGAATTTTTTTTGTTCGCCACCCAATTTGGTCACGAACAGAAGCATTTGCCACCCGAGCTTCCACTTTATTGTGGAACAAGAACAAGCTGCGATCTGTGAAGAAATGCCAGAAGGACATTTTGCAGTAAAAGGAAAGTGGGGGTGAGAAGGAACGTGTGGGATCCGGTGGAGCAGGAAGCAGGCCCAGTTCCTGTGAAGAGCAACTGCAGAAGGATGAGGGGAGGAAGGGAAATAAGTAGGGGGTGGCCATGTTGTAGCATCTCTGCTGTTGGTTGTAAGGGCGAATATCCACGGAGGTGATGCAACATTTATGCAATGAACGATGGAGGGAATGGGTGTCTAGCCTATTGAAAAGAAGGACCGGGGGTGAGAGGACGTCACAGAGATGAGAAAGTCAACTTACAGTATTCTCCAAACCACTTGAGGGCAGACAGGAAGTAATGGATGGTGGCTTATTAAGAGATCCAACCAAGAACGAAGGAGAAATTTTCTGATTGTGAGAACAGTTATTCAGCAAAGTGAAGAAATGGATGGAAGCTCATCAAGGAAAGAAACAACTTGGAATTAAAGAGAAAATGCCTAACAGTGAGAATGATTAACCATGGAACTGCTTGCCTTCAGAAGTTGTGGGTGCTTCATCCCTGAAGAGGCTGGACAGCTACTTGTCCGAAATGCTATAGGGCAGAGGTCTCCAAACTTGGCAACTTTAAGCCTGGCTGGAGAATTCTGGGAGTTGAAGTCCACAAGTCTTAAAGTTGTCAAGTTTGGGACCCCTGGTATAGGATCTGCTGCTTGAGCCAGGGGGCTGGACTAGACGACCTCCAAGGTCCCTTCCAGCTCTGTTCTTGATTGATTGATTGGAGTGAATTTTGCCCTGCTATTTTCAAAATTGGATGATGCCACTTTAACATGGGCTACAATCATTTTAAGAGGAAAGCCGAAGTAGCTCAGTTGGGAGAGCGTTAGACTGAAGATCTAAAGGTCCCTGGTTCAATCCCGGGCTTTGGCAAAGCTTGATGAGTAGCGTACGTTTTTTACAGTCTCTTCTCAGACCTCCCGTTTTGATCCTCCACAACTGCAAGCTCTAACTCACGGGTCCCCATGAGGTGTTTGTAATCAGGTCGTGGAAACGGGCTTGGGTGAGCTGAACCACCATTCTAAAACACAGTCACTTGACTCTGAGAGGCTGCAAACAGCCATAAACATAGGCTGGTTGCAGTCATGTCCAGAGATGGGTATTCAGCAGGTTCTGACCAGTTTCTGGAGAAACTGTAGCAGAAATTTGGAGTAGTTCGAAGAACCGGCAAATACCACCTCTGACTGGTCCTGCCCCCATCTATTCTCTGCCTTCCGAGTCACAGCTGATCGGCTGGGTCTTCTTTGGTTGCCCTGCACAGGAGAATGGAGCTGGAAAGCAGATTAGTGGGGTGGGCAGGGAATGGGCATTTTGTAGTTTCTTTCCCACTGCCACGCCCACCAAGCCATGCCCACAGAACTGGTAGTAAAAAAATTTGAATCCCACCACTGATGTGAAAGCAATAACCAGTGCAGGCAAAATATTCCGGGTCAAAATACAGACCAGTCCTTCACTTTCAACTGGCTGCTTAGTGATCCCAATTCTGAAATTCTGACCCCTGCCCCATCCTAGATCACCTGTCAGGCACTCGCAGTGGTGGGATTCAATCTTTTTTTACTACCATTTCTGTGGACGAGGCTTGGTGGGCGTGGCAGGGGAAGGTTATTGCAAAACCTCCATTCCCTCCCCACCCCACTAACCTGCTTTCCAGCCCCATTCTCCTGTGCAGGGCAACAAAAGAGTCCCAGACAATCAGCTGGGACTCGGGAGGCAGAGAATAGATGTGGGCAAAGCCAGTCAGAGGTGGTATTTGCCGGTTCTCTGAACTACTCCAAATTTCTGCTACATTGTGGAGGAAACTGGGGAAGGGCACAGGCCGGCTAGGCAATCAGAGGAAGACCCAGGCCCATTCCCTTTTCATTCTAGGAGAGGATAAGGGAGAAATGGGAATGGCGTGGTCTACGGGGGAGGAAGGGGCCCTGATCCCCTTCATGGGCTGCAGCTGTGAGGACTGTTTAAAAGGACAAACTGCGCATGGCCCAGTGCTGGAAGCAAAGCATGAAATAATTCTAGTCTTTCAGTTCTTATATGAGTTCTGGCGTCCTTCCCAGTGTGTGTGTATTTCAATATCTGTGGACGTCTTCAAGCCCTTATCCTGCCTTGTCTCATTAATTGCTTCAGTGTGGTTTGTATTGTTTTTTCTATTTATAATTTAAATGTATTTTGAGTTTAAACAGCATTTCTTCCTTTTCACAACTGTTTGTGGGGGAGTTTTTTCTCCGGTCAACGATAATTGGAACTTTGAAGTCAAGTTGAAGGAATTAAAGAGACTTCACCTGTTTTGGTGACTCTGTTGCTTTTGCATTTCACCCTGGGTTATCACAGATATGCAGTATATCAACCAATATATCTGCTTTATATGGACATTGAAATAGTAATAGCAAAAGTAGCCAGAAGGCTACAGAGCATAATACCCTTGAAACGCACCCATCTCAATCCTGACATTAAAAAAAATAGACAAGCATCTGAGAACATTCTGGTAGATGAATATTATTATGGAGCTAGCCGAAGATAATCAGAATCAGCACCTTAATTCTGTTGAATGCTGGAAAGGACTCCAAAATAGTCCAAAATGAATTCATGGACTGTTTTTTAAGATGCGACTTCCCGTGATATTTTGTTCATTTGGATTGCAATTTGGTGTCTTCATTCTGTGGCTAGAGTAGACCTCACCCGATCAATTTGTCTCATTAAATAACATCATGGCAGTCAATAATGATATGGCTTGCCTCCTTCCATGTTTAATTTAGTTCTTGATCCCTTGGCTCCGTCTATTGTCAGCCCCCAAATATTAAAGATTTGGTGGCACTCAACAAGGCGTTCAAATTCCTCAAAGCCGACACTGCTTATTCTGGACAATAAAGCCAAAGTTTATTGGTTATACACCAATTTAGTTCCAGCTGGGGAATTCTGGGAGTTGAAGTCCATATATTTTAATGTTGCTGAGGTTTGAGAAACAGTACCTCTTTTAAAAAGTTATATATTCAGTTTTTTTTGTTTTTAACATTTCATTTCTACAATGCCAGAGTCGCTCTGGGAGAGAGATGGGGAGTTTTTAGATGTGATAAGTTAATAAAAAAATTTTTAAAAGTTCTGCAAGAACAAAAATTGCCACAGATCAAGGGGACAAAGTACCTGATGTCATTCATAAACACCATGGCTGTGTGCAGACAAGTTTAAAAATCAAGATGAAGCCAAAGTTTGCAAATACAACTGAATCTCAAATCCAGCCCATTACTGAACTGGTATTTTCCCTCGGAGCTTTAAGCCTGGTACTTTTGAAACAATTTAGATTATTACCGTGTTTCTCCAACAATATGCTCCCCCAATAGGAAGACCCAGCATGTTTTCTAGGCATAAAATGAAATTAAGCCCCTCCCCCCAAATTTAGGCCTAGTTTAAAACATGTGAAATTGGGGGGGAGGTGGGGGGCAACTTGCCATTAGGAGTGCCCCACGGGCAGCTACGCCTCACCATCAGCCGCTCCTAACAGCCAATCATGATGGAGCACAGAGGGGTCTCTTACCCTTCCCTTACCCGGGTCAGCAGGCAAGCGGCGTCAGCGTGGATGTCCGGTGTTTCAGCTGCTTTTCAGGCCTCCATAGCTTCCACGGTTCCCACTGGTGCTGGCGCCTCTCTCACCAGCGCCATCTCCAACAACAGCGTCTGAGTCGCTCCCGCTTTTCCCCCGTCCCCGTAACAGGAAAAAAAACAAACATTTTGAGGTACCTGGGAGCACCGTGCTCTGCGTTTTGGTTTAATCCCGCGTGGTTGGGTGGGCGTGAGAAGAGCCGAGTGAGCGTCTCTGCTGCTGCTACCCTTAGTGCTCCAGCCTCGGGCTCTGCAAGTTTGCAAAAGTCCCAGTGCGCAGCCCGTTTCTGCATCCCAAGCACCCAGGCAGTTGTCCATCTCTCACCAGCGCTGTCTCCAACAACAGCGGCAGCAGCAGTGGGAACTGTGGAAGTGTTTTAGCCGCTTCTCGGGTGGGGGAGCCGCTTCTGTAACTTCCACAGTTCCCGCCGCTGCTGCCGCTGTTGTTGGAGATGGCGTTGGCGAGAGAGAGACAGCTGCAGCTCGGCCTGGGCGCTTGGAATGCAGGAATGGGCTGCGCACTGGGACCTTTGCAAACTTGCAGAGGCCGAGGCTGGAGCACCAAGGGTAGCAGCAGCAGAGACACTCGCTCGGCTCTTCTCATGCCCACCCAGCCACTCGAGATTAAACCAAAACGCAGCGCGCGGCGCTCCCAGGTACCTCAATTTTTTTTTCCTGTTGTTACGGGGACGGGGGAAACAGGGAGCGACTCAGATGCTGTTGTTGGAGACGGTGCTGGTGCGCGGGGTGGGGTGGGGAAGAAATTAATTCACCCCCGAAGAGACGTCCTAGTCGTTTTTTCGGGGCTCAAAAAAAAAATAAGGCCCGGCCTTATTTTATGAGAAACACAGTAGTTATGTTGAGTGTGGGTGCTGAGAATTTGGCTCCAAAACAGAGGACAAGAGACCCAAGAAGGACAAGTTTCTCTACCTCCCAGGTTTATCCACTTCCTGTCTCCGGCACGGACTTAATTTTTGACCCTTTATCTTCACATATAAAGCCATACTTCTAATAAAATAAATAAATAAATAAATAAGAATAACAGAGGCTTCAATCTATGGGGAGGACAAGATTAAGTCTCTCCTTCTCAGTTGCTTCCTGAATTCTTATTAATCAGATTTATATCACTGCTTATTTCCCCCACAGAGGGAGTCAAGCTGGCATACAATAATTCTTCCCACGTCTTTCCATTGGACAACGAAAGTTTCCACCGCCACCAGAGGGAACTTTCTAAAGCAGGGGTGTAAAACTCAAGGCCCGTGGGCCACGTCCAGCCCACAGGGTGCTTACATCTGGCCTGTGGGGCCACTCTGAAACAGCGAAGGACTGGCTCGCGGTGCCTCTGCCAGTGAAAATGGAGCTCGGGAGGGCCGTGTGCCGGGCTCCATTTTTTACTGGCAGAGGGCTAGCAAAACAAACTAAAAACAAAAGGAGAAATGTTTCCCCTTTTGCATTTGAGCATACAAGAAGGAACAGGGAAAGAGAAAGGGCAAATGGAAAGACAAAAATAAGGAAAGATGGGAAGAGAGCAAGGAAGGAAAAAGGAGGGAAGAGGGGAAGAAGAAAGGAGAATGGAGAGATTATAATCAGACGGAGGATCTGAGGAAAGTCCTGCTTTAGGACAGGTGCCCCTGACATGAGTGACATTGACCTGGCCACATCAAGGTCAAACGCAACCCTGATGCGGCCCTCAGTGAAACTGAGTTTGACACCCCTGTTCTAACGGGTGCATTCAAACCAGGATAGCAGAGAAGCTCCAGGCTACCTCAGGGAGCTGAGTTTGCCAAGAAACCACCATCTCCCCATAAATAAGCGTAGCATAAAATAGTCGTTGTATTAGTTAACAGAGCAGAGCCATGTGTCTCTCCTATCCCTGAGGTAATTAAATAAAAGAGTCCACACCAAAAAAAAAAAGTGTAAGATATAACCGACAAGAAAACACCCGTGGATAAATTAAAGATACTTTTAATGCATTTACAACTACAGAATCACAAACGTTCACGGGAAGAAAAGCAGAGCTCACCCCTCTCCGTGCCTCTCTGTGCGAATAAAGCAGGCATGCATACAGGTTGAGGGGCTACAGGCGGGCGCGAAAGGCGAAGTTTCATCTAAAGAGAAAGCCAGAGAACTGGAGAAAAGGCCGGCGGAATCACAAGCATCTCAGAAGGAAGCACTGGCTAATCTGGATTTGGAGGAAAGGCAGATTCCGAGACACAGCGGCTTAATCAGGACCATAACTGAATGTTGTTGTTGCCGTTTTCATGGAAGAAAGGGATTTTCTTCTAGCTAGATACACACTAAAACAATTTTAATTCTGGGATGCAGGTGGGCTCGACCCTACTGTTCTTCAGTCTGGAACACTCCAGCAGCAACAGATTATAACGCTCACCGTTGGACGAGGCCAGCCTGGCTGAGGATGGTGAGAGCTTCTGCCCAACCATCTTGAGGGCACCAGGTTGGCAAAGCTCTCGTGGAACTTCTCCTGGACTGGCAAGACCTGTGTTCAAATCTTTCCTGCCTCATGAAACACAGAACCCCAAATCAGATGGGATGGGACTCAGAGCTGTGTGTGTGAGGGATCTCCATTTTCTTCTTCATCGGGAGAGGACAAGCGTTGGCGAAAGAACATCCTATGATTATAAGGGGAACAGCATTCCTACACAGTCGTTTATTGTTATTTATTTAAATTTATTATAATCACCCAACTAGGAATTTCAAGAGTACTAAGCAAATACAGAGAATATTCGCAGAACCTTCTCGCTTAGAAATACCTCGAGGGCAAAACTGCCAGCTGAGACTAAAATATACTCCCTATGAATGAGGCTCAACTCATGCTGGCTTAGTTTGTTTCTAAGAACAACCAAGGTTAGCTATGTGCTGTCTTCTATTGGACAGTCTCCACATTGTGGTGTGTTGTAAATCTTTCCCTTCCCAATCCATTTTTTTTGTCTGGGAGAGAGTAACCCCATAGATCAGGGGTGTGAAACTCACTTCGTCGTAGCAGCGTCACATATCACTTTTCCCCCTTAATGCTAAACAGGGTGTGGGCGTGGCCAGCGCATGATACAACCAGCCCACGGGCCTTGAGTTTGACAGCCCTGCCCAAGATCCTTAATGTGCCTCCTAGCCTAGCCTAGCCTAGCAGCAGGATTACTGTAAGACAAATTGAGATTCCCCCTTCTCAACTCCTATTAAGGTGCCCCGAGATAGGTTACCATTTATGGAGTTGGACGGTATCAATTTTACTCAACTATGTTCTCCACGGAACTGTTTTTAAGAGTCCATGTTCCCAACATATAAATGAACCCAAATCCATGTAAACAAGCAGGGAAAGACTGAGAGAAGCTCCAAACCAATGTTTTTCAAACTTGGAATTCTGGGAGTTGGTCCTCGCATCTTAAAATTTGCCAAGTTTGATACGCATTGCCCTAAATGATAAAATTGGTGTTAATACAGATCGGAGAAGTGTTACTGAAAAACTTAAGCCAGAAAACCCACCCCCTAACTTTCTAAATAGCTTGGTACAGTCCTGGTTTCCAGAAATTAAGGGCTAGGAAGGAAGAGACTGCCAACCTCAACTTCTCTTTTTTTCCCAGAATCCTCCCTGCTTTCAATCTCACTGACCCAAACAGTGGAAGAAACATTACAGAGTTGCTCCTTCACCTCTGTGCTCATTATCTAGAGAGCAAAGGGGAAAAAGAAAGAACATTAAAAAGGGAACATAGGCTAATGCAGCTCTTCTCTGGCTCAAGGTTTGCTTTGTATAACATGTAGAGTGCCTATTAAAAAAAAAATTCTATATATCCCTGCTAAAATGCCAGGTTTTGCGATGTAAAAAAAGAACAGATCCAAAAAAAAAAATCACTTCAGAATTTTTCCCCACCTTTAATGTAACATGCAAGCTGCACAATTCAATTGAAAAACTGAAATATTCTCGAGGGGAAACTAACAATAAAAATGTACAACAGTATTGCGTAAAGACGCACACCCTTAAATTAATACTTAGTTGATGCACCTTTTGATTTTTCTGACAGCATGCAGTCTTTTTGGGGGAAGGAGGCTATTAGCATGGCACATCTTGCCTTGGAAATCTTTGTCCGCTCTTCCTTGCAAAAGTGTTCCTACTTCGTTAGATTGTGAAGGCATCTCCTATGCCCAATCCTCTTGAAGTTACACCTCCCCGGACACGTTTTCAATTGGATTCAGGTATGGGCCATTCCAAAACTTGGATCTTTTAGTGAAGACATTCTTTTATTGATTTGGAGGAATGCTTTGGATCATTGTGTTGGAAGGTTAAATCCTTCTTCATCTTCAGTACAGCAGAGGCCTGAATAGCATTATAGTATAGTATTCAATAATATCCTGCCAAAATAGACTGACACTTGGAAATGTTCATAATTCCCTCCATCTTGACTAAAGTCCCAGTTCCAGCTGAAGAGAAGCAGCCTCAAAGCCTAACGTTGCCACCATCATGCTTCTTCAGGTATAATGTGCAGTGTTGCTTTTGTGCCAAACATTTTTCTTTTTTTTTTTTGCAATTAATGGCCAAAAGGTTCGACCTTGATCTCATCAGACCATAACACATTTCTCCCACATGCTTTTGTCAAATTAAATGTAGGTTTTCGCAAAATTTAGCCAGGCTTTGATAGGATTTTTTTTTTTTAAATAAGAAAAGGCTTCCATCTTGCCCCACTACCCCACAGTCTAGATATATGACAAATATGGGAGATTGTCATGAGTGAAGGCAAATATACATGTCCCAGGATAACGTTGGAGGATCCAATCTGGGTCGGTCACTGGGACCAGTTGTTTTCCATCCAAGGCTTTTGGATTCGTGCCGGAGCCCATCTTTTCAGGGAACTTGTCTCTAGCAGAGTGTGTGCTTTGGACTGTTCTCTTGTGTGATATTTATATGGTGCCTGTTGTATGTGGCTTTTTAAATGCTGATTGGGGTGTTGATGTCTGGCGATTGTTTCTCCCAAAGTATTAGTTATTTTCACATGTAGTGCACAACCAGTACTTGCCGGCAATTCCTTCAGCTCCTTTGATGTTGCTGTAGGCCTTTTGGGCAGCCTCTCAAATCTCAAAAGTGTTCTCTTTTTATCACATTTGAAACAACATTCAGTTCTTGGTAATGACCCTGTTGTTGTAACCATATTTTCTCCACTGTTGATGACTGTCTTCACTGTGTTCCGTGATACATCCAATGCCTCGAAAACATTTATGTATTTTTTTTTCCTGATGATACCTTCCAACAAAAGGTCCCTTTGATGCTTTGTAAGTTCTTTGCAGACCAAAGTTTTTGCTGTAAGAGGCAACTGAGCAAACATCAGAAAAAAATCCCATTAGAACAGCTGAACATTAATAGGCTTGATCAGAGTCATTGCAATTGATGGCAGGTATGTACTATTTAATATCAGTTTGAACGCGATTGGTTACTTCTGAACAGAGCCACATCACTACTTATAAGAGGGTGTGAACAACTTACTTATACAGCTACATCATTCTATTTTTTTAAATTTTTCCCCACTAAATAATTTTGTTTTCCGAGTGAATGGTACAGCTTATATATTACATTAAAGGTGGAAAAAAAATTCTGAAATGATTTATCTTGGTCTGATTTTTTTTTTTACATCTCAAAAATCTGGTATTTTAACAGGGGTGTGCAGAATTTCTACATCCAGTGTATGTTCCCTTTCCATCACGCTCATTTGATAGTGACATACCCCAGCTTCTTCCTTCCTATTTGTCTGTAAGTTCCTTTCTTTGCAATGAACCAGACCCCCCTCTCTTCCCTATTTTCCCACATGCACGCGGGGGCATGGGGATAGGAGAACACACCCCATTCTCCAGAACATAAACAAAACACCCCCTGGAGCAGTTCAGACATGCAAACTACATGCTTGCTGGATGCACGAAGCTTTAAAGAAGGACTTCGTATGGGTGAAAAGGTTCACTAGAGACCGGATGTCACTGTATCTCTTCCAAGTCCCCATGTTCTGCAATGAGAACATTGCTCAAGTCACGCATGTGTGAACTTGTGTGAAAATGATTGTTTTTTTCCTCACCAAAACACGTCATACTCCTCAAATTCTCCCTTGCGCAAACTTTTTGGCAAGTATGTATCCCGATTCCCATTTTTTACACACGTAAAGGGAGAGATGATAGAAATTAAGAAGAGGGGCAATGCAAATTCATGCCATCTACTCCTGCGTTCTGCTGGCATCTCAGTCCGTAAGTCTCCAAACATTACAGGATGCAGTGCTGACGTGTAAGAGCAGGGGCGGGCAACCTTGGCCCCTTTATGATCTCGTGGACTTCAACTCCCAGAATTCCTGAGCCAGACAGAAGTTCATTGGTAGTAAAGGGGCCTCAGTTTCCCAGATCTGCATAAGAGATACAAGAGCAGCCATCCCGTGCAATTACAAGAGCCTAAGCATCCTAGGAGTAACTCCTGATCTGGGTTTGAAAGTAGTCCTCAACTTATAACTGGTTGCTTAGCAACCAAAGTTAAGATGGATCTTTCTTGCAACTTATGACCCGAATTCGAAGTTTTGATGGCCGCCCCCCTCCAGCAATCACGTGACCAAACTTTGGGCGCTTGGCAACAAGGGTTCCTTGACGGCCATTTGTAGTATCCCAAAGTCATGTGACTGCGTTTTACCTCAGTTTCGCTGAAAACCGCCATCGGCAAAACCATGCCTATAGCAAACCATTGGTTTGCTTAAAGCCCTCAGTGTTTGCTTAATACCATGGTGTTTGCTTTATGCAAAAAGGCCATAAAACTGTCTTAGAATTTTCATGATTTATGACTATGGGTGGGCTCCTCTAAGTCAAGGACTACGTGTAACCTCTCTTTGTCTTGGAGAGTTGAGTGAACTGGGCCATCTCATTGAGCTCTCGTTACTTGTTTAGTGTGTTTAGGTGAATAACATTGAGCAACTGTGCTTTAATCAACCTGAAGTTAGGATTTAGCCCAGAGTTTCTCCATCTTGGCCACTTTAAGTTGTGTGGACTTCAATTCCCAGAATTCTCCAGCCGGCATCGCCACTGCTAAGAATTCTGGGAGTTGAGGTCCAAAATTGCCAAGGTTGAGAAAGATTGATTTAGAGTGTTATGTGAACCCAGCCTTAAGGTGTTCCCTGCATCTACTCGGGCCACATTTCACAATCTGCAGTTTTGTGGCAGAAAGGGGGAAATTACTGGAGAACGCTTAGTTTAGGGGTGTAAAATATACACAGGTTAAGTATTTCCTACATCTTTAACAATATTCAGAGCAGTGACTACTCAGGGACTTTTTAGAGTTCTCTCTGAGGGAAAACAGGGAAAAGTTCTCTTGATGGCAGACATAGGATCTAGAAAAATCTCTTCATTTTCCAATGATCCAACTGTCATATTTCCCCTCAGCTATTCTCTATCTCAAGGATGGACAACTACGGCATCTTTACAACCTGTGGACTTCAACTCCCAGAATTCCTGAGCCAGCATGGCTGCCTTGGAATTCTGGGAGTTGAAGTCTGTGGGTCCTAAAAGGGCCATAATTGCCCAATCCTGCTCTATCTTATAGCAAGGCTAGGTCACACTCTCAGCTGCTAAGACTGGTAGAGCGGTCATGTGAGGCAGACTTTTTTTTTTTTTTTGAATCAATCCTTTGGCTCCACTGGCTTGGAAAGTATCCTGCATACTTGGTGTTTACATCCATGAACGATCCCTTCTGCCTCTTTCAGGAAGTGCAGAGCGCTGTTCACACAAGCCAAGCCTGCATCTTCTACATGATGATGTGTGCACAGGTACGCAATGGCCAGAGTGCATGTCAGCTGGCCTTACCAAGCAAACCAGAAAGTAGATCTTGCAGAAACATCCCTGGGCTTATTTTAAAAAAAACACACCAAAGTTCTTTAAAACTAATAAACAAACAAAACTTTTCAATGGTACATCGAGGAAATGGAACGGCCTTCGGAGCTACAGATGCTATGCCATCCCAGAGATATAGGATTCCCCGCCAGAGTCTCATGGAAACCAGCCTGGTGCCACATCGGCAATGCTTTGCGCTCTACGAGCATTTCAATGGTTCTTCTCCTGTATGGACCCTTTTATGACTTAGAAGGTGGGAGCTGGAGATAAAGCATTTCCCGCACTCTAAGCATTCGTAGGGTTTCTCCCCCGTGTGGACCCGTTTATGGCTGACGAGACGGGAACTGGAAATGAAACTTTTCCCGCACTCGGCGCATTCAAAGGGCTTCTCCCCCGTGTGAGTCCTCTTGTGTGTGATGAGGGAGGCCTTTTGCCTGAAGCTCTTGCCGCAACCTGAGCATATATATGGCTTCTCTCCTGTGTGGATCCGACTGTGAGCCGTAAGGTTGGAACTCCGGCTGAAATTCTTCCCGCAGTCGGGGCACTTGTATGGCTTCTCGCCCGTGTGCGTCCGCTTGTGATCCGTCAGGTGGGAGCTGCTGCCGAAACGCTTCCCGCACTCCAGGCACTCGTAGGGCTTCTCTCCCGTGTGGACCCGGATGTGGTTGATGATCTGGGAGCAGGCGCTGAAGCTCTTCCCACAGAGGGTGCACTCGTAGGGCTTCTCGCCCGTGTGCGTCCGCTTGTGCGTGATCAGGGAGGCCTTCTGGTTGAAGTTCTTCCCGCAGTAGGAGCAACTGTAGGGCTTCTCCCCCGTGTGGACCCTCTTATGGGTGATAAGCTGGGAGCTGGTGCTGAAGCTCTTCCCGCACTCGGAGCACTCGTAGGGCTTCTCCCCCGTGTGCGTCCGCTCGTGGGTGATGAGGGAGGCTTTCTGGTTGAAGCTTTTGCCGCAGACGGCGCATTTGTGCGGCTTCTCGGGCATGTGGGTCTCCTCGTGCCGCATCAGCTCGGAGGGATGAGAGAACCACGTCTCGCAGACCGAACACTTGTACGGCTTCTCTCCAGTGTGGATCCTCTCGTGGATGATGAGGTGCGTTCTCTCGTAGAAACTGGCCCCGCAGAACGAGCACTTGTGGGGTTTCTCCATTGGCTGAATTTCCTGAGGGCCAAAACTTTTGCAGGAACTTTCCCCTGAGTCGACGTGCCGAGGAATCCCTTCCTGAAAGGAGCTTTCGCGTGGACCCCTGCCGCTCTCCTCAAAGCGTTTGGTCACCTTTCCAGGATGGTTTTCAGAGGGACCTTCGGGGTTCTCGTCCGATTCGGAGCCTTGGAAACCCTTCCCTGTTGCCCTTTCCAGGGATAACCCCCCACTAACGGTTGGTTCAGGGTGGTTGGGCTGGAAGGATTCCTCCTCCTCTTCCTCTTCCTGCACTTGTTCATTCCCTGTGGTGACAAAAACAGATAAAAGTTAGGATAGGTGTCTCTCCATCTTCACCAAATCTGGAAGGCACAAAAGCTTTGTTCCCTCTTTGGCCTTCAGGAGTACAAGGAGTCCATGGAATCTGTTAAGGTCAAGGAGGAACTTTTACCCTCTTTGGTGGGCTTGCAACAAAGCAACAAAAAAGAAAAAAATGGAATAGGATTCACATCTTAATACAGAAGATTCTTAAAGCGAATATAAAGATAAAACCATATACTTTTCTTTTAGGTTTAATGGACAAAGATCTTGGGGGGGGGGGGGAAATATGAACTTTTGTTATATGTGCTGACAGCAGCAAATAATGCTCTATGTACAACAATGGAAAGATATTTTAATTCCACAATTAAATTCCACAATGGAAAACTGATGGTATTAGCAGAGGTGACTAAGTTAGCTTTCCTAATCAAAGAAAAAAAAAATACAGCTAACTGTTTCTACTTGGAAAACGCTACTGACTTTGTACTTGAGGTGGGGGGAAACTTTGGGTTTTGTTGATTAGATTGTTTTGTTATAGAATATATAAGTAAATAAAAGTAAAAAGTTGAGGTTGTAGTGTTACACTAAAAGCCAGGAAAGGTCTACACCTTGGCAGTTTGAGTCCTACCAAACTCTGCGTGGCAGAGTGAGCTCCCAACATTTGCCTCAGCTCCTACCAACCTACTGTATTTCCCCCCAAATAAGATTGGGTCTTGTTTTAATTTTTGCTCCAAAAGATGCACTAGGGCTTCTTTTCAGGTGATGTCTTATTTTCCCTTCCCACATACAAGAATCTACATTTATTCATTTATTCATGCATGCACAAAAATCTACATTTATTCAAATACAGTCATGTCATCTTCTTCTGGAACATCGTCGTAACTCTCCAAACCCCGAATTCTGTCCTGGATTTCTTGCGAGTCCATTTCCTGTAGAACCACTGGCCCCAATCTCTCATGCCCAGCAATAGAGCTCTCCTTAAATGAGCACCTCTTGTCCATGTAGCCGGCTCGTAGTGCATTGGCAACACAGCTATCGGTGATTTTATCCCATGAATTCTTCACCCAAGTCACAACCTCTTGCAGGCTGGGCTTCACAAAGCTTCCGTGCTGATTCCTCTCCATTTTATTTTCAATGTAGTCATTGATTTCCATGTGCAAATGGTCCTTGAATGGCTGGTTTATTGCAATATCGAGAGTCTGGAGATAGGCAGTCATTCCTGCGGGAATCATTATTTGATCTATCCTTCTCTCTGCAAGGAAGGTCTTCATGTCTTTAGTGCGGTGAGTGCTGGCTGAATCCCAGACTAGCAAACCTCTTTGGCCACCACGCAAAACAAGTGGCAGCATTAAATCGACCCACTTCCTCACAACCGCTTGCGTGCACCAGGCTTTTTCGGTTTCGAGAACGTAAGTGCCTGAAACATGTTCGATCTTCTCTTCCTTGCCCTTAGAGATGATGAGAGGCGGGGCTTTGCTTCCATCCAGGCGAATGGCCAAAATGCAGGTCACGCGTGCGCTTTCGTAACCAGTGGAAGGAATGTAGATTGACGAGGACCCCCTCTGATCAATTGTTGTTTGAGATCCTTGGCCCATAAACACTGAAGTTTCATCCATAGCAATCATGTTGGAGAGTTGGTATTGAGAAAAATCGATGCTGTCAACAAAGGACTTGAAGGCAAGGGCACGTTTAATAACTTCGGCGTCTTCCAGCTTGAACAGCGTTGTCGATCTTCTTAGAGACAGTTCGTACCGCTGAAGGAAGCCATCCAGCCAGTGCTTTGACGCTTTGAATTCTTCCGGTGGTATTTCTAACTGGAATGCCATTGCAAGAGCAAATGCTTGAATATCAGCCCTGCGCACAACCAAACCCTTTGCTCGCCTGTCAGCGATCCATTCACAGATGATGTCTTCCAGTTCAGGAAATAAGGGTGGCCGACCCGATCCACACTTGCGCTTCTTAGCGTTTCCCTCGTCCACCTGTTGGCTGAGGTTATCGTACTCCGCTCGCCACTTTCGGACCATTCGGAGATCCAACTTCTTCTCTCTGCAGAAAGCCGTAAGAGTCTTGCCCCAAGAGTCCTCCACGATTCCTTTCTTGTACTCGACGGAATAGCTCTTTCTTTTTGCACTCATCTTGTCTGGGGGTCAAAATATTATTCCCTTTAAATCTACCATTAAATCAAGCGTTAATTGAAGACTTACGAGACAGGAGTGGCAACAAAAAAGGACGACAGTTAAGAATGACGGTCACCAAAATTCAGAAAACGTTTACTTCACACGAGTGCATTAAGTACATCCATTATGACACACAATGTATTGAATTATAAAACACGTCTGTTTGTTATCAAGTGTGCATTATTTGTGCATTGTGTCTGTACTCCAATTGGTCATTCGGCAATAAGTCTCAAGTGCATCTGTTTACGTAGTTGTTTACCTCTCGTCCAAAGGTACCCGCTTGGGTATTTACAAATAACAAATCATTAATTTATATTATCATTTATTTTAAATATTAATGTCAATAATATCATTTATTTATATTTAACTGTATATTAATATTGTTTTATAATTCAATACATCCATCGTGTGTGGACTTACTAAATGCATCCGTCTGGCTGATGATCTTAACTGGGGCTTATTTTGGGGGTAGGGCTTATATTACGAGCATCCTGAAAAATCACGGCAGGGCTTATTTTCCACTTAGGTCTTATTTTCAGGGAAATACAGTAGCAGTTCGACAGCATATAAATGTGAGTAGATAAATAGGTACCATTTCAGTGTACGCCAGGGGTGTCAAACTCAAGACCCAGGGGCCTAGATCTGGCCCATGGGGCGCCCTGGATACAGTGAAGGACTGGCCTGCGGCACCTCTGCCAGCAAAAAGAGGTCGGGAAGGCTGCATGCGGCCCTCACAAGCTCCATTCTTGCTGGCAGTGGGTTTCAGGAAGCCATCACAGCTGGCAGCAGGTCTGTGTATGGTCCTCCCAAGCTCTGTTTTCACTGGCAGAGGGTTGCGGGAGGCCGTCGCAGCCGGAAACGGAGCTCGGGAACCTTTTGCTGGCAGAATCCTCGGGCCACCATAGGTGCCCCCGACACGAGTGATGTTGAGCTGGCCACGCCCACCCCTCCCACCCCAACCCTGGCTGCCCAAGGTCGAACCTGATGCAGCCCTCAATGAAAACGAGTTCGACACCCCTGGACTAGAAGATCTCCAAGGTCCCTTCCAACTGTGTTATTAGAGTGTTTAGGGGAAGTTAAAGGAGGAACATCGCAAAACCAACGGAGGGAGCTTGCACTCCTGCCTGGGAACTCTGCAGGGACAACGGAGGAAGGGGAGAAGAGACCACAAAGAAACCACTAACCCTAACCCCAACAAAACTGAGGGTTCAAGCTGACTTGCCTGACAGAGTGGCCTCCCAATCATCCTCTTGCTTCTTTTCCAAAGGGAGCTGCACCTTCAGGACATGAGACGACGAATGATCCGATTTGGGGGAGCTAAACCCCTGTTCTAAAGTTCCTGACACCTAAATGCAAAAAACAAAAGAAAACAAAAAAGTGCTTTTGAATATAGTTAGTATTGGAGAAACCGAACGGCCAGAGACCCGTTGACCTGTCTGCCTCCTAATCAAAAATTGTTGACTGTCTCAAACATTTGATCATTAAAAGATAAACGGCTCTTGGATACCGAAGCTCTGTATGTTTTAAAATCGAACACGTGGGCTGCAGTTCAGCCTCTTCTCATACCCCGCCACACCCAGGCCTATACGCAGTTCTAATTCTGGCCACGCCTAACCCATTATCCCTAAATGCTATTAAGCCTATAACATGTCTACCCTATTCCGACCCTCACTAACTGATCCCCACCTGGTGCTACCTTCACCATGTCTTAACCTAAGTCTTAATGACCACCATATATGTGCCCCAACCCCCTTTAACAATATACGCCACATCAATACATGAAAAGAGCCCTTTCCAGCAGCCCCGCAGTTGTTGCAGAATCCATCCTCAGCTCTGCTGAGTCATTCCAAAGCCATCGGCCAGCACACAAGCAGAAATTCAGACCTGGCAGGAGCAGAGATAAGGTGACATGGCCGGCCGACTTGCTGCGAGGCATATTTGGAACCGACGGGCTCTGAGTGAGCTCGGAGCCTGACCCCTCTGCTGTAGCAACAGCAAAATATTTATGCCTCCAGATTTTCTGCATCACTCAGCAGGTGTTTAAGCACAATAACAGATTACAGATAGTCCTCAACTTACGACCACAATGGAGCCCACCCATTTATGTTGTTAAGGGAGAAATCCGTTAAAAGTGAGTTTTGCCCCACTGTACGACTTTCCTTGCCCCTGTTGTTAACGGAATCCTTGCAGTTGTTAAATTAGAAACACGGTGGTTAAAAGTGACTCTGGATTCCCCACTTTGCTTGTCAGACGGTCGCAAAAGGGGATCGCATGACTCCGGGAACACTGCAAACCGTCATAAATACGAACCAGTTGGCAAGCAACTGAATTTGGATCACGTGACCTGCTGGCATGGTTGTGAAGTGTGAAAAACGGACACAGGTCACTTTTTTTTCAGTGTCGTTGTCTAACTTCAAACAAACTAAACAAATGGTTGTAAGTCAAGGACTACTTGTAATTAAGCAGGGCACACTTTTTAAAGCAGTGGTCGCCAACCAGTGGGCCGGGGACCACTGGTGGTCTATGAGAAAATTTTGGTGATCTGCAGAGAAATGTCCCCCCAAAGCAATTAATCCAGGCTGGGCAGGAACACAAGGCTGCGCCGCCCACGTGGCCCGCGGGAACACAAGGCTTGCGTCGCTTGCATTGCGAACAACGTGAGGTAGTGAGGGGAGGGGGGAAAGGGCAGAGTGGGGGAACTTGCCCCACTCGCCCCATGTGCCTGGCCTGGTCACCGGGCTGCTTTTTTCCGCTTCTTTCTTTCTTCTTCTGCTTTTGGCTGCATGCAAGGAAAGCAACCAAAGTCTTTCTTTCTCTCCCCAAAACTCCTCCGGAAATGAGTCTTTGGGATCCTGCAAGTCCTCCTGCTCCAAGAGGCTACATGGCAAAGACTCATTTCTGGCAGAGTTTGGGGGAGAGAAAGACAGACTTCTACTGCTTCTGCTGCTTTCCTTGCATGAAGCCAAAAGTCTCTCTCTCTCCTCTGTGATCCCAAGTAAATAATGATCGATCAGTGGGAAAACGGGATGGGGAATTTTCCTGCAGGCTTTTTTGGAGATTTTCCCAGGGTCTCTGCTGCTTTCTGCAGAGACCCTGGGAAAACGTCAAGCCACTGTCAGTCAAAATTCATATTAGTGGTCCGCGGGATGTAAAATTATGTGTTTGGTGGTCCCTTGGGTCCAAAAGTTTGGCAACCCCTGTTGTAAAGGATCACAGCCGCCAACTCCCGATGCCATCACCCCTCTCACCTTCTGCTCCGGCTCTTCAGCGTCTTGCAAGAAACGTTCGGCCAGGGCAACGGCCCGTGTGCAGGTCTCCGGCCCTTGTTCCCGGATCCAGCTCTGCATCTCAGGGGGCAGGACGGTCAGGAACTGCTCCAGGATAAGCAACTCCAGGATCTGCTCCTTCGTGTGGGTCTCTGGCCTGAGCCACTGATGACAGAGCTCCCAGAGCTGGTTGCAAACCTCCCGGGGCCCTTCGGCTTCCTCGTAGCAGAAAAGGCGGAAACGCTGTCTCCGTATCTCCACGTGGACAGCATCCTCGTCCAGAACCTCTTCCTTCACCTTCACGGGGGAACCCTGGCTACTCCCGTAGGCCTTATTGTCACCCAACGTGCTTTCAGATACGCACTCTACTTTCGGCCACTGGTTGTCTTCTTCTCCTCTCTTGAAGGAGGTTGGGCAGTACTTGGGGTCTTCCCCTAGCATATAGTGAGGGGACCGGGGGTTCCTCCACCCCGAACGCGAAGGCTGCATGGTCTTCAGGAAGTCTTGTAATTGGTTCTCCCAGCATTGGTCCTCTGGCTCCTGCTTAAACTGCTGGGGGGGCACAGCCCCCTCCATCAACTCCCCGGTGGTCTCGATCTGAACCACATGAAGGTCTTGTGCTTTGCCTTCCAAACCCTCCTGTGATTCGGCTCCGGCAGCTTCCTGTTCCTCCATTTGGGCTTCTGAATCCAGCTCCTGCGTTAAAAAATGAAAATAATAATAATAATCAGGGTTACCTACGTACCAAAACCAGACTCCACCCCGCCAAAGCAAACTGCAAGGACAGTGCAAACTAAATTAAGCATGCAAAAAAAAAAAAAAAAGAAGTCCTAGGAGGGTCTCGACTGGGCTTTTATTAAGTCTCACTTCTCCAGGCGTGTGAGATGGCAACATCCAAATTTCCCACAGTTGGAATAGAATTCCGGCACTTGCAGTTGCAACACCTTTGGGGAAGACAGACGTTACCCAAGTTTGTAGACATCCAGGAATTGCAGGTAAGCTGAGTTGATGGCAAAATGAGGACAACTGACCTGAAAATGCTTTTAAAACAGTCCTCGACTTACCATCCCAGTGGAACCCGTAATTTCTGTCGTTAAGTGAGACCTTTGTTAAGGGAGGTTTGCCCCGTTTTATGATTTTGCTTGTTATCTCTCAAGTTTTTATTTTATTTTATTCTACATATACACATCAGTGCCTGAACAATGTGGCAGCTGGGTATCATACATTTTGGTGCAAATAAAAATAATAACATTAATCACATCTGTTATATTCATCAAACTTATATAACTCTCATGTTAATACACATCTTTATATTAAGTTATGGTCTTTCCATTATTTGATTATTCAAGCATTTGAGTATATTATTCTAATGCCAATCGCAATATTGTTTAAACATGGTAATTCCATTCAATTTCTAATCTTCCCTCTAAATGTTGCTTTCATCTTGTTATATAAAAATGTATGCATTAATAATTCCCCCTCAAAAATAATAACATATCTGTTACATTCACTGAACTTATATAATTCTAGTGTTGATACACTTTATTTTACGATTTTTCTTGCCACCGTTGTTAAGTCCATCACAGCAGTTGATAAGTTGGTAACCCGGTTGTTAAGTGAATCTGGTTTCCCCCATTGATTTTGCTTGTCAGGAGGTGGCAAAAAAGGGTTCCCATTGTTGTGGTTCGTCGGCAGCCTGTGCAGCAGAATCGGACAGTGGGGAAGAACAGGGACCAATCCAGGAAACCGGGGAGGACTCAGATGAGGGTCCTGCATCCGATACAGAAATGGGGCCAGGACAAATCTGGGAGTTATGTGCTGACTCCGGAGTCTCCAGAATCTGGCAGCAGCGAGGCCGAGGAACAAGGGGAGCCTGTTCCCAGTGTGTGCTTGCGCAGAGCTGCCAGAAGGCAAGAGCAGCTAAGACAAAAGGGGCAACTCGGGAGTAAGGCTTGGAGGTGATTGTTCCTCCCATAAGATATAAAGGAAGTGCAAAGGTAGAGAAACCTTTGCAGGAAGCAAAGTCGTTTGCTCTGTTCGGATTAAACCTTGAAGCTCTGAATGGACTTTGTGCTTCATTTGGCTTTTTACAGTTAATTTGGCGCTTTAGTTGTTGGCAGCAATTCAAAGGAGAGAAAGGTGGGTGCTTATCTTGAGGGACTGTTTGGGACTCATTACGGGCTGGGAATGAACATAATTCCCAGTGTTGAAATAAAACAAAAGTTGTTTGGACTAAGCGTGTGCTTAATTATGGTCTCAGGAAGACTTGGTCAGATTACCCATGACTTTGGGATACAACAGCAGTTGTAAATATGGTTGCTAAGCATCTGAATTTTGATCACACGATCGTGGGGATGCTACAAAGATCATACCTGTGAAAAAATGGTCACAAGTCACCTCTTTTCATTGCTGTTGTAACTTTGAACGGACACTAAATGAAGTGTTGTAAATCGAGGATAACCTGCATTTTAAAGGCAACTGGACTTCCTGATTTTTCTTTTAAGATGTCTTGCTTCTCATCCAAAAAAGCTTTTTCAGTTCTGTTGGGGAATCTTTTAAAATAAAAGCACTTTGGGGACAACCATGACCTGGATGAATGAGAACCTTCCCAGACACATGGGTACAACTGACTTATCAATCAAATTACCAGAATATACTATCACATCTGCTAAGTTTGACTTTAACTTTTGGGTTAAGTGTCCTCAAACTGAGTTTGACTTCTATCGTGGAAGCAACCTAGAAGTGGCCTATGGTTGCCTTCTTCTGAGATATAATTTGTCTGGCTTATTTTTCCTGGTGGTCTCCCATCCAATAATTAACCATATCCAACTCTGCTTAGGTTTAGTGCAGGGGTCTGCAACCGTAAACACTCAAAGAGCCATTTGGACCCGTTTCCCTCAGAAAAGAAAACACCGGGAGCCAATAATTTAACAACTGGTGTGACTGGGTAGTGGGTGGCCAACTCGACGTCACTCACTCCCACTCAAGTCACCTCCTGCTCTGGAATATGGAGTGAGTCTCCATTCCCTGCCATCACCCTTACCTTCTCAGGCCAGGCGAGGAGTGATGGGGAGGGGCCAGCCAGTGGTGAGATCAGCCGACAGGGAGCGGCAGCAGAGGGCCGAAAGAGCCGCATGCAGCTCCAGAGCTGCAGATTGCAGACCCCTGGTTAGTGGGGGGTGGAAGAGATCAACCAAGTACATATAGTCCTCGTCTTATAACCACAGTTGAACCCAATATTTCTGTTGCCCAGTGTGACATTCGTTGACTCATTATACGACCTTTCTTGCCACAGTTGTTAAGTGAAACACTGCAGTTGTTGAGTCAGTGACAGTATTGGTAAAGTGCATCAGGCTTCCCCATGGACTTTGCTTGTCAGAAGGTCACAAAAGGTGATCACAAGGGGTTACTGCAATCGTCATAGATGTGAGTCAGTTGCTGAGAGTCTGACCACGGGAGAATAAGCGAGATAGTTATTATAAGTGAATTTTGTGCTATTTTTACAACCTTTTTGCTACCGTTGTTAAGTCAGTGACACGGTTGTAAAGTGAATCCGGCTCCCCCATTGACTTTGCTTCTCAAAGATGATCACATGACCCCGGGGCCACTGCAATCGTCATAAATATGAGTCAGTTGCCAAGCATCCAAATATCAATCATGCGATTAGGTGGATGCTGCACCGTAAGTGTGAAAGATGGTCAAAAGTCCCTTTGTTCAGTGCCATTGTTAACTTTGAATGGTCACTAAACAAACTGTTGT
This sequence comes from Pseudonaja textilis, assembly GCF_900518735.1. Next base: position 147,634 of record NW_020769623.1, read on the forward strand.
AAGTTGAGGACTACCTGTGTAGGCTACCCATGCTTTAAGCCCTTTTGTCATGCTAGCAGACTTCTGGTACATAATATGAATCCACTCTTCAAGAAGATGTCACACAGGGATGTGGATTAATCCTCCATTGTTCCATGCAGGTCCACTATGCATGCACAGGCACCTTCCGCCAGCCTGCTGATTGTTGGGTATCTGCTATGCACGTGCAGGGGGTGGGGGGCACGCAGAGGCGTGGAGCATGCATGAGGCGGTTGCATGCATGCCCAGAGGCGCATGGCACACCGGGGGGGGGGGTTGTGCGTGTATGTGTAGAAGCGTGCAGGAGGGTAGCATGAGCAGGGGGCAGGGGTTATGTGCTCACTGCATTATGGGTACAGGCACGAGAGTGCGTGAGCACACACACGCACTTTCACCACACAAGGATGAAAAGGTTAGCCATCACTGGCCTATACCAGTGGTCGCCAACCAGTGGGCCGGGGACCACTGGTGGTCTATCAGAAGGTCGCAAAAGGGGATCGCATGAACACTGCAAGCTGTCATAAATACGAAACAGTTGGCAAGCAACTGAATTTGGATCACGTGACCTGCTGGCATGGTTGTGAAGTGTGAAAAACGGACATAGGTCGCTTTTTTTTTCAGTGCCTTGTAACTTCGAACAAACTAAACAAATGGTTGTAAGTCGAGGACTACCTGTAATTGAACAGGGCACACTTTTTAAAGCAGTGGTCGCCAACCAGTGGGCCGGGGACCACTGGTGGTCCGTGAGAAAATTTTGGTGGTCCACAATGTCCCTGCGGGAGCACAAGGCTTGCGTTGCTTGCATTGCGAACATGAGGTAGTGAGGGGAGGGGGGAAAGGGCAGAGGGGGGGAACTTGCCCCATGCGCCTGGCCTGGTCACCGGGCTGCTTCTTTCCGCTTCTTTCTTTCTTCTTCTGCTTTTGGCTGCATGCAAGGAAAGCAACCAAAGTCTTTCTTTCTCTCCCCAAAACTCCTCCGGAAATGAGTCTTTGGGACCCTGGAAGTCCTCCTGCTCCAAGAGGCTGCGCCGGCAAAGACTCATTTCTGGCAGAGTTTAGGGGAGAGAAAGAAAGACTTCTGCTGCTTTCCTTGCATGAAGCCAAAAGTCTCTCTCTCTCCCCTGAGAATGGAGCTGGAAACGGTATCCTGTGATCCCAAATAAAGAATGATCGAGGGTGGGGAATTTTCTTGCAGACTTTTGGGGGCATTTTCCCCAGGGTCTCTGCTGCTTTCTGCAGAGACCCTGGGAAAACCTCAAGCCACCATCAGTCAAAATTCATATTAGTGGTCCGCGGGATTTAAAATTATGTGTTTGGTGGTCCCTGAGGTCCAAAAGATTGGCGACCCCTTGGCCTATAGCATTCCAGACAAGGGGCTGTCCACCTATCTTTTTAAAAGCCTCCATTGATAGAGCACCCCCCACTTCTGAAGGCAAACTGGTTTACTGGTTTATTGGTGGAAGGAAATATTGCAAAGGACAAGGTTCCCAGTCAGCCAAGCTCAGATAGAAAGACCCAAACTACAGCTAAGCCTCCACTTACAACAGTTCATTTAGTGACTATTCGCAGTTACAACAGCACTGAAAAAAAAAGTGACTTATGGCCGTTTTTCAAGCTTACGACCGCGGCAGCATCTCCACAGTCATGTGATCAAAATTCAGATGCTTGGCGACTGACTCGTGTTTATGAAAGTTGCAGTATCTGGGGGTCACGTGTTCATTGTTGCAAAACCAAGCCAAATTCACTTACAACTATCACAAAAAGGTTGTTAAAAATGGGACAAAATTCACTTAATAACTGTCTGGCTTAGCAAACAGAAATTTTGGGCTCAAATGTGGTCATAAACCGAGGACTACCTATTTTGTTGAAACTCTCAATCCTGCCCAGTCCATTATTTTTCAAGAAACGCTGTTAATTATTTTTAAAATTCAGTATCTGTACCAGTCCTTTACATTTTTTATCAGGGTTTTAAATTCTTAATTTATCTATACAGGCATCTGCTGCTCCAAATATATATTTTTTAAAAAAATTAAATTGCTTTACTTTAAAAATAGTTGGCAACTCTGAAATTCTTTCAACAATCAGGCCTAAATTAATAACGAGGATTTTAAAAGTCGTTAATCAAGATAACTTGAGCAGGACGATCCAAGTAAGTCAGCTTTTTTTTTGATTAAGCATTCTTACTGTTGCAGAATGTTGGTCTACTCTGGGCATTGAGTGCCCTGTGCAGATCCCTGGAACAAGCTGGCCGGGTCACATTGGAGTTTTCTCCAAAGAGGAATATTCTGCCAAAGCCCTGCCAAACAAGGCGAGTCATCAGAAATCGCATGAATTTAAACTACAAATTCTTGTTACATGAATCTACCCACCCAGGAACCACAAGCCGTCCTTGTAGCCCTTCAAAACCTGGCTATTTAACTTCCCCTCCATTGTTGTCGTCGTTTTTAATCTCTGCGACTGGCATTTGGCCAGATTTAGAGCGGTGTTTCTCAACCTTGACCACTTGACCGGACTCCAACTCCCAGAATTCCTCAGCCAGCCACGTGGCTGGCTGAGGAATTCTGGGAGCTGAAGTCCACCCATCTTCAAGCAGCCAAGGTTGAGGAAACACGGTTTTAGATCCCAGCGCGTCGCCTCTTCTGCTTCAAACTTTCGACCTGTCAGCTATGGACCCCCCCAAAATCTGGGAAAATATTCTGGGGACCCTTCCCCCCTTAGCTCCCTCTCTCCTTTGTTCCCCCTTCCTGATTATCCTTTGCCTCAGGCTGGAGTGAATGAAGAGACTCCCTTAGTCACGCTTGATCTTAAAAGACATCAACAGGGGGAGAGAGGAACGACCACAGACCGCAGGCTTGCTCCTCCGTTACTCATCCCTTAACCTGGAGTCCCAAGGACGCTCTGCCCACAACCCACTTGAGGCCTTGTGCCCTAGGAGGCCCTTTACAGGCAAAACCTGTAAACCTGTGAAAAGCGCACCCACCAGCTCAGCCAGTTGCACCGGTGTCAGCCTGCAGTCCGTCATTAGCAATTCCCAGCCCAATTGCAAGGCCGGTCCATTGCAGCAAAGCAAGAGGTGTCTTAAGGACTAGTATATTTATTAGACCAGCGCCCTCTCCGTCTATTCCTGTGCCATCTAACGGCACAGCTAAAGTTTGTCCACGGTCCTGGCATCCCCCCACACACCTCCCCTCCAGCCTCGGTTTCTCCATTTCTCCCCCTTCCTCAAGACTTAGCTCTCCCCACCTCCTCCGTTGCAGGGGGCTTCCTCCCCCCCCCCATTTTTTTTCCTTTGCCTGCCCAAACTCACCCCCTGCCTTGCAGCCTTTGTGTCCGCTGCAGCCGCAGCTCTTTGATGGCTCCCAGATTGGGGACCAAGAAGCGAAAGGCAGTTTCTCATGTCACACCGGAGGCAAAGAGGCGGGGCGGGAAGGGGAGGAGAAGGGGAGCCAGCCTGCCCGCCTGCCCGCCTGCCCACCCGCTTTCCCTCTCCCAGTTGTGAATCAAATTTCCATCGCTTTTTCTAGGAAGGCAGAACTTGCTGGACTTAACCCTTCAGCAAACCAGAGGGGAAGAGGACTCCGACTTGCTCCCGGCGACCTTTTCAAGAGAGGCTACAAAGACCCAGAAACGGGGGAGCCAAATTTGTGCACCCTACTTTTTTAAAAGCAGAAGGGGGGCAGGCTGGCCAGGGATGATGGATGCTGTAGCCCCACCCTATCTGGGGGAGGGGGGGAAGGAAGCTGTGCAGGGGGGCAGCGAGGAGGGGTGGTTAATTGATATACGTTTTCCTGAGCTTGCCCGGAGCCATACAAGCGGCAAGCGGCACACACACACACACGTCAGCTGATGGATGAGACGCCAGAGCATAAAATGCTGTATTGATTCATTTATTCTTTGCCCATGAAATATATATGAGCGTCACATTTGCCAGTTGAGCGAACCAGGAAAGATAGCAAGCAAATCAAAGCACAGTGAAAAACATTATTAAAAACACTTTGATGCCCTTTGAATGTGAAATGATATTCTCTTCTTTCTTTCTTTCCTTCCTTTCTTTCCTTTCTTTCTTTTTTTCTTTCTTTACTTCCTTGCCTTTCTTTTTTTTCTTTCTTTCTTTTAGTTCCTTTCTTCCTTTCTTTTCTTTTTCTTTCTTTCTTTCTTTCTTTCCTTTCTATCTTTCTTTCTTTACGTCCTTTCCTTCTTTCCTTTCTTTCTTTCTTTCTTTCTTTTTCTTTCCTTTCTTCCTTTCTTTCCTTTCTATCTTTCTTTCTTTCTTCTTTCTTTCCTTTCTTTTAGTTCCTTCCTTCCTTTCCTTCTTTCCTTCCTTCCTTTCTTTTTCTTTCTTTCTTTCCTTTCTTTCTTTACTTCCTTTCTTTCTTTCTTTCTTTCTTTCTTTCTTTCTTTCTTTTTTTTAGTTTCTTTCTTTCCTTCCTTCCTTCCTTCCTTCCTTCCTGTCCTTCTTTCCTTTCTATCTTTCTTTCTTTCCTTCCTTCTTTCCTTTCTCTCTCTTTCTCTCTTTCTTTCTCTCCCCTCCTTCTCTTCTCTCCATCCCACAACACACAAAAAGCACCCTGTGTCCAAATACAAATTGTAATCAATTGGACCAAATTGGGAGAATCTTCCATGTCTTACAGCCACACCTACTACTGTTGTTGTCATTATCCAACCACTGGCTTTATTTGGGGTAATTCAAAAGTTCCCGTTTCCTATGGTCCCCACAAACAAGCACCTTGTGAGGTTTCCAAGAGCTAGCTTTCAAATGTCAGGGAAGACCAAGCAGCATTTTGTCCACACAAGCTAACTCGCCCATTCATTCATTTCATTCAGTCATTCATTATTTCTGACCATAAATGACTTATGACCATAATTGACCATAATTGACCATAAACTGCGAAATGTATGTTGCCAAGTGAGACATTTCTTAAGTGAGTTTTGCCCTGTTTTATGACTTTGCTTCCCACAGTCGTTAAGCAAATCAGTGCAGTTATTCACAGTCTTGTTAAGTGAATCTGACTTCTTCATTGACTTTGCTTGCCAAAAGGTCACAAAGAGATGTTCACATGATCCATGGACTATCAACCGTCATAAATACGAACCAGCTGCCAAGCATCCAAATCTTAGTCACGTGACTGTGAGGATGCTCCGATGGCCATAAGTGTGACAAATAACCACAAGTCACTTTTTTTCAATGACGTTCTAACATCAAACATCACTAAATGAACTGCTGTAAGCCAAGGACTTCCTCTACCATTCTTACTGGTGGAGGATAGAAGGGATGAATGCGCATACATATAGGAAAGGGAAAGATATAAAAGAAAATCCCTTTCGTTGGAATTAGTCCAACAAAAAATAATGGAAAGTGCTGAAATGAACATGCTCACATTAAAAATGAAAGAGAAAGAGTATTTTTCAATTCGGCACCAATGGTATGAATGGTTAGCGAATAGAAATAAGAAACAAGATGTGAAGACGTAAGAGACCTTAAGGAAATGATTTGTAAATATGTAAAGTATGTAAGAATATAAAATAGAACTAACTATTGATAAGGATATTAGTTACTGATAAATGTACATTTAATGTCTGTATTAAAATTTATAAGACAATGGTACCTGTAGATGTCAAAATGCTGTTGAAAATACTGTATGATTATGATTTGAGTTGTAATGGTGGAAATAAAAACCTATTAAAAAGAAAATCCCTCTATAGGTAGTCCTTGAATTACAATCATAGCGAGTTCGAAGTTATAACGGGACTGAATTAATAGTGACTTGCAACCCATCCTGACACTTACAACTGTCAGCCTCCAATAATTCTTCCTGACATCTTTTACTGCTTGACGGCTGCCATGGAAATGGGGGAGGGAGGGATAGTTGGATCTTGTGAGGGAAGGGTGTTGGAGGCCGAAGTTGTGTGAACTGTAAAAGATGGGGCGCTTTCCGGCTTTCTGCGCAACTGCAGCCACTTATCTTTTCTAGGCCAAAGTCAACCGTCACTAAATGAACTGTTGTAAGTGGAGGACTCGACTCAATGTCCTGCAAAATGCGGAGGATGGGACACATAAATCTCCCATTTCTGGGGTGAGAATCAATTGGGGAAGGCCATCCACCCATCTCCTGAGCTATTGATTAATTAGATGAACAGAGTTGGAAGGGACCTTGGAAGTCATCTAGTCCAACCCCTCCCCCGCCCAAGCAGGAGACCCTACACACCAGTGATGGTGAACCTTTTTGTTGTGGTGTGCCGAAAGTGTGCGTGATAGTGCGTGCGCGCGTCTCAACACCCACAGTGCAATGCACCTTGCTCCCCCCTGCACATGCGCACGCAACACCCCCGCCCTGCTCCCTTACCTGCACTGCACATGCGTAAGCCTCACAGCTGATTTTCAGCCTGTTTGAGGCCGTTTTTGCCCTCCCAGAGGCTTAAGGGAAGCCTCTGCAGCCTTAGGAGGTTTCCCTCAAGCCTCCAGGATGGCGAAAATGGCCTCCCCTGGGCTCCAGAGGCACTCCGGAGGCTGAAAACAGGCACTTGCAGTATTTCCAGAAGGCTCGTTTTTCGGCCTCCCGAGGCTGCAGAGGCTCCCCTCAAGCCTCCGGGAGGGCAAAAATGGCCTCAAATGGGCCGAAAATCAGCTGGGAGGTGCGCGCATACGCAGTGCAGGTAAGTTTGGCTGGGGCTTGCGTGCCTGGACACATGGCTCTGTGTGTCGCCTGTGGCACACATGCCATAGGTTCGCCATCACGGTCCTACACCATTTCTGACCAATGGCAGTCTAATGTCTTCTTGAAAGTTTCAAGGGATGGCGCTCCCACAACTTCTGTTCCATGGATTGATTGTTCTCACTGTCAGAAAGTTTCTCCTTATTTCCAGGTTAACTCTCTCCTTGTTCAGTGGGATCTTGTTTTTCTGCTTCTGGCAATTTTGCTGGTTTCCCTCCACCCCACAACCGACTACATCCTGCCTCCGCCTTTTAACTCCACTCCTTTGCTTTGTCTCGTTGTTTTTTGCCGATTTTATTGCTTTATGATTGATTGCTTTAATCTGTTTATTGCTGGCTCCTTTGGTTGGCTGTGTAAGAAAAGCCAGGCACAGGACCATTAAATGAGAGAAATAAATAAAAGCCAGGTTCTCTGCCCGTTCTCTGGCCTCTTAGTCATCCCCAACAAAATGACCGCTCGGCTGATGTTGTTTTTAACTTTTAATCACGTTTGTCTGCTGGTTTTGTGAGTGGGCAGCCTTGAAATTAGGTTTATGGCATTTCTGCCCATCACTCAAAAATGCACAAGAGGCTAACAGGAGAGCGAGCTAGTGCTGGATCTTTTCCAAAACCTGATCGCCCTTCAGCTCAAATTTCATTCATTTACTTGGCACTTTTTCTAGCCTGCCACTGGGCAGCTTAACAAAGTAAGAAACACCGAAAAGCATTAAGAAAAACACACACGCAAAGACACACATGCTGTACACACAGGACCCAAAATGGAGACTACGACAAATTCAACTGAAAGCTCAGCGCAATGCAAGGAGGCACAGGAGAGTGGTCAAAAAAAGTCAAAATGGCCGCTGTATCAACTCCATGCCCCATGCTCATCTGGTAGTCCTTGCTGACAATGTTTCTTGATGGAAAAAGGCTTAAACCCAAAGGCAATTACCAATTCTTGCTGCTTTATCAAAACAAGTTACCAGAAATGTTAGAATTGTTTTCCATTAAGTCAAGGTAAAGGTTCCCCTCGCACATATGCGCTAGTTGTTTCCGGCTCTAGGGGACTCTACCTCTCCCCTGCTCTGCCCAGCTGGTCTGTGCCCTTCCCTAGTTTCTTCCACAGCCAACGGAGCCATACTCCCGCTCCCTGTCAGCTGCTCGGCCCTCGAATTAGATGTCTGACAGGGGCATGACAATGTCTATCTAGATCAGCGGTAGTCAACCTGGTCCCTACCGCCCACTAGTGGGCGTTTGTTGTAATGACGAGGCAGTCAAGTTGTTTGATCATGATCAACTGAATCATGATGAACTTTATTGGAATCTAGTCTTGCATTTATACACATTTTTAGTAATCCTCCAACATTGGTTAACTTTGGTTACTGCTTAACTTTCGTTACTGTTTAGCATAATAGTAATTAACACAATTAATTATCTCTAGTTAAAGTCTAACATATGTTTACTTCCTCTCTCTAATCCTCCTTTTGATTAGTGACTTTGTTTGCCTGAGTTGTATTTGCTTGGAAACATTCTTTATCTGAGGTTTGCCATCCGAGATAGGAACATTCCTGCAATTACAACTCTACAGGCGTTCCAGCTTTCGTGGTGGGCGGTAGGGGTTTTGTCCCCTACCTTATAAATCACCATTACTATGGAACTGGTGGGCGGTTAGAGAACATTTTACTACTAACAGAGACACAAAAGTGGGAGGTAGTATAAAAAGGTTGACTACCCCTGATCTAGATCATAAATGCAAATTCATGGTACAAATCAATTCTGTTTATAGCCTCAGGAGGTATAGGAAATGGTATGGGTAACTCAACCATCTCTATGGTGGGTCTAAGAAAAGAACCATTTGTGTCCGTCCCCCCCAAGAAATGCAAGGGGGGAAATTTTTGGATCATCCTAGACTCATGTACATAAGCCATGTGGCTTGGTGCATTCATGTCTGCCGTCCTAATTCTTTATGGCTGTGCTTAACAAAAAGCTGGAGACAGCCTGCTTTTATTAATCTAATCAAAGGATCAACTGAGTAATTGCAATATACAGAGTGCTCTCCTAATCAGGCCTACGTCCCTCATCAGCCAAACCATCACAAAGGCAGTTGGAAAAACCAAAGGATTGCTTTTAAAATGGCAGAGTTAGCAAATAGCAAAGTTAGCAGACAGCTTGCCTTCAGAAGCTGTGTGTGTTTCATCACTGGAGGGTTTTTAAGAAGAGACTGGACAGCCGCTTGTTTGGAACGATATGGTGTTTCCAGTGGTGGGATTCACATTTTTAAAACTACCGGTTCTGTGAACATGGCTTGGTGAGCGTGGCAAGGGAAGGATACTGTAAAATCTCCAGTCAGAGGTGGTATTTGCCAATTCTCCGAACTACTCAAAATTTCTACTACCGGTTCTCCAGAACTGGTCAGAACTTGCTGAATACCACTTCTGGGTATTTCTTGATTGAATAGGGGGTTGGACTAGAACGGGGGTCGCCAACCTTTTGGACCTCAGGGACCACCAAACTCATAATTTTAAATCCCAGGGACCACTAACCGGTTCTGTGGGTGTGGCCTAATTTGTGGGTGTGGCCTGGTGGTCATGTGACTTCCTGGGCATGGCTTGTATGTAAATATTATAAATATTTATATAAATATTGATTTTTTTTATTAAAAAAGAGCAACTTTTACCCCAAACCAGGCAAAGCAGGCAGGCAGATTGAGTTGCTCACAGAATCATTCAGTGATCTATCTATCTGTCATCGGCTAGCTCAGTCTCTCAAATTTGCTTGCCATGAGTCTGCACTGAACAATAGAACCTTCAGTCCTAAGTGAGGTTCGGCTGTGCTTAAAAGCAGAGCTGAAGATCTAAAGACTAGCTAGAAAGCAAGAAATCCAACCATTTCCTGCTTCTTAGTTAATCTAAATCTCCCGGCACAGGAGCACAACTAATGGTTGGAAAAAGGAAAAATAGAAATTTAGCAGGCAAGTTTGCCGGGTAAGGAGTGAGTGGGCGGGGAGGGTTTCCGCGGGCCATGTGGGCAGCACAGCCTTGTGCTTCTGAGCAGCATGGATTAATTGCTTTGGGGGGGGGGTACTCTGGGGGTGAGATTTTTCTGCGGCCACCAATTTTTTTTCATGGCCACGGCCCACTGGTCAGCAACCGCTGGACTAGAAGACCTGGAAAGTCCCCTCCAGCTTTCTGTTCTATCCTATTCCTACCCTATTCCTAGTCTATTCTTATTCCTATTCCATTCCTATTCTATTCTATCCCTATTCCTATCACTATTCTTATCTTCATTCCTATTCCTATTCTATTCCTATTCCATTCTATTCTAATTCCTATTCTATTCCTCTACTCTACTCATGTTTCAGCAACTTTGATTATAGGGATCCTATGGATTCTACTGGAATATATTTCTGAGTAACAGGCTGGAACAAATAAATAAGTAAAAACATACAAGGCCTGAATCAAACTAGTAAGTCAAATCTATCTGTCCAGGAATTTTTGACGACCTTGATTGGTAGAGCCACATCTTTTCTATAGGTAAAGGAGACACACTACTCCTAACTTAGAGTCCTTTCAAGACTATAACATTTTCAGAATATCTCTGTGAGGCAGTTCAGGCTGGAGATATACAGGTAATCCTCGACTTACAACAGTTTGCTTAGTGAGCATTCGAAGTTCCAACGGCACTGAAAACAGTGACTTATGAACATTTTTCACCCTTACGACCATTGCAGCATCCTCGTGGTCATGTGATTTACATTCAAAGGCTTGTCAACCGACTCACATGTATGACGGTTGGCAGTGTTTGGGGGTCACATGATCCTCTTTTGCGAACTTCTGGCCAGCATAGTCAGCGGGGAAACTGGACGAGTCATAAAATGGGGCAAAACTCACTGAACCCATTTCTCACTTCAATTTTGGGCTCAATTGTGGTCGTAAGTTGAGGATTACCTGTAGGGAGTTTTATACCTGAGGGAGGATTTGAATCTGGTTGTTGTTCTTCTGCAATCACAATAAGTCATTTGAGGGTACCCTGCTGCCTGACCTGGACATTGGGGGCAAAGTTGGAGATAATAAAGGGACTCTTCTTGTTTATTTGACTGTGTTGCCTATATGCCACGTCCTGGGTCATCACATTTTCTTTTCAAACAATCAGAATATAGCTGGAAGAGACCTTGGAGGTCTTCTTGTCCAATCCCCGTGTCAACTTTGGAAGCCATATTAGCACCAGAAGCTTCCACACTGCCACATTCTTGGGTATGGAAAGATGGGAGGGAGGATTTCATGGAGCGTATGGGGTTAGCATTCTTCTTTAGAGTCAAGGCCATGTTATTTCTGCACCTTGGCTGAGGAGTGGTTGAGGGGATGTCTCAAGTTAGAACAGATGGTGATTGGGGCATGTGATGGAATGAGGGGTGAAGGGGGTGGATTTGTAATTTTTTACTTATTGGAGGGAAACCCGGAACTTTCAGATCCTGGATTTCCCAGATGTGCCAGTTTACTACTCAAATAAAAGGAAACTTTGAGACCATGTCTACCTTGGAGTTATCTGTTGGAGTTGAGGTTTTCTGGAACACTGACACCCCTGCTCAAACAGGAGAAGCTATACCAGGGGTGTCAAACTCCATTTCATTGTGGGCCGCCTCAGGGTTGTATCTGAGCTGGGAGAGGGCATGGCCAGGATGGGTGTGGCCAGCTTGCCATCACTCATGTTCGGGGAGGGGGCGCCTGTGGTGGCTCATGTGCTCTGCCAGCGAAAACAGGCTCCCAAACTACATTTTCGATTGGGAGGGCCTCCTGCAACGCTCTGCCAGCAAAAACGGAGTTCGGTCCTTTGCTGTTTCTAAGGGTGGCCGCGTGGGCCAGATCTAAGCAGCCCACGGATGCATTTCAGACAAGCACCCATTCAGACAAGTGTCTGTCCAGTCTCCTTAAACACTTCCGGTGATGTAGCACAACACAACATCTGGATCAATTCCATTCCCCATTACCCACTGCATATCAGTGGCCCATTTCTTGCAACCCTTGTGCAACTTTGGAGCAAATCGTAAGCATCAATTTAAATGAGGCAAAAGCTCGTTTTTGAATTCTAGGGCTTGACGGCTGAGACATATACAACCACTGAAAACACTACAGCTCTTATTAGATCTCTTCAGACGGGGATGTTATTAATTAATGATCTCTTAACTCTCTGTTTGCAAAGCTTTCTGTTTACAGTTCTCTCCACTAGCCCGGGAGATGCTTTAAACCAGATGTTTTCAAACTTGTTCAGGCTGCAGAACCTGTTAGTTAAAAAAAAAAAAATCCCTGAAGACCTCCGCTTTAAAGCAATGTTTTTATCAACCTTGGCCAACTTCGAAAATGTGTGAGTTCAACTTGCAGAACTTCCCAGCCTGGCTCGGAAATTCTGAGAATTAAAATCCCCTGCTTAAAGTTGCCAAGGTTGAAAAAACACTGCTTTAAGCCAAGAGAATCCCCTCCCTCACAAATGTTCTGAAATAGTTGTGGGAAGCCTCATTCCACCCCCCCCCCCCAAGAATGAAATATTTGGAGAAATATTTAAGAAGGCAGAATATTATATTTCCCTAAAGGAGACATGGAGAAATATGTTTTTTAAGGCAAAAACCAGCCTCCAGTCTTTCTTAATAGCCTACAGCAGATGCCAGCACTTAAGGAGATAAAAAGCTTATTGAAAGAGGAAGACAACTATCTAGATGTCTCTATTCATAAGCAAAACAAACACTGCAGTCAGAAATCCATTCAAGAAAGGTTATTTCGAAACTCATTGCAGCAAAATTTGACAGCTAACAAAAGCAGAGGGATAGGATTAGAAGCAGACCCTCACCCAAGATCCAACACAGGACAAAAGCCATTAGCCACAACAGGAATTGCCCAATACCTTTTCAGAACACAAGCCCTTTCATTGCACAGCCCCAGAACAGTTAAAACTTCCAAGTCACAAAAACCTAAAAAGATCCACCCACTCATTCAAGCATTTGTTCAGCTAACCCAGAACTGCACACTGTCTTTGTGGTTCTGTTCAATAACCTTTCTTTCCAATCAGTCTCCCTTTTGTTACCGACATCTTTCTCCCAGCTTGGAACTAAACCAGATGGATTTTCCTCCCAACATAGCGTTGTCTAAAAAAAAATACTATCCACGTTATATAAAAGTCCTTGTAACTAACAGTGGATTCATCGGTCGTTATGAAGTAGGAATGTGGTTTGTTTGAGCATGACTGGCACCCAGGGGCACCCACAGTACCCAGAATCACTCCCCCAAATTTGACATATAAAAAAAATGAGTCCATAAAAACCAAAAGCCTAGTGCTTGCCTTTGCACGGCTGGTCAAGTCTTAATGGTGGGGGGGGGGAGGCAATGAGACCTAGTGGATGGAACCTAGAAAAATAGGTTAATTCAGTCATGAGGTTCCAATGTGATTATTTCAGGAAATTTTGGTGACACGAACCCCAGAAAACCCAACCAACTGTATATTATTCAGTAAAGCAACAAAAATAGGTTTCTAGTGTTAATCAGGAACCCGACCTTTGTATATAGATGTGTGTCAACTCATGAAACATTTTGTATACGTGTTTTATAGTTGACAACAGAAAGAAGGCGCGGAGGGGGGGTTTCAAAGAGCAGGTGTCAGAGTGGAATCGAAAGTACATTCCATTCATATTTTCTTCAAACCCTGATTAGATGACTGAAGATTCTACCATGCAAAAATCTAATTGGAGAGCATGATTGATGACTCTTGGCTATGGACGTTTTTGGTTGGATGAGACACTCAAAGAGGTGGGGGAAAAAGCAGGATGTAGGGTGACAGTGAATTACATTTCTCGGAGTTGGCTATGCCTAGGTAAATGCCAGACGTAAAATGTTACCTTCAAATAAATCATCTTTTTGTTTTGGGAGTGTGGCTCGAGGCTTATGATTAAGTTGGAGAAACTGCTGGAATCCTGACAATGTGTATGAGTCCAAGGCACGCGCACATACACCCATCGATTTCTCTGGACAATGTTTTTTTTTTTTTTCCAGAAGTTTTGCTTCCTGAAAAACTTTGGGCGATTATGATCGACTGCCCTTCAAACTGAAGACAAATACAATTTCAGAATGGCTGTATCACACATAGGAACCTTGAGAAACATGAAATTAAGTTTTAATGACTACAATGTACTTAAGTGCATCATATTTCCAACACGCTACATGACTTCAACAGGGCCCAAAGTGTTTTGTTGCTGATTTTCATTTGTACTGCCCTATGCATCTCACTGCCGTGTGTTCAACAATAATTAGCCAACATTGATGGACTCCAGTAAATGGCATGGTAGCCTAGAGGTGATGCTCTTGCTTCACAACCTGGAGGCTGCAAGTTTGATCCTAGGTAATGGCAGATGTTTCTCTCTCTGGGTGTAATGAGCAAGTATCCCAGGAGCAGCACCTGGCCTTTAAACGCTTGAGATTACAGGGTCATTAAATACATTTATTTAACGGGAAAAGAAAAATGGATGGATTCCACTTGCCCTTATGCCAGTGTCTTGCTGAAACCATTCTCCATGTTAATCTCTGACTGCACCTAGGTCTTCAAGAAAGAAGTCCAAGTGTGAATATAGAAAATGAAATCTTCAGTGACATCTTGCACATCACGATCTTTGCAGGTTGTAAAAGTTGTCAACCAGCTGAATGTAGTTTGGTGCTTTGTAGCTGGCCAAGAAAATTCTGAAAAATATCCTTGATTGCTTTCCGGGCAATTTTCTCTGGACCCACTAACAGATCTTTAAATCTCTTGTCACCGATGAGATATCTGATCTGTGGACCAACAAAAATGCCTTTCTTAATCTTGGCATCCTACACTGGCATCCTTCAGTCTCAAGAGACTATGGTATCACGCTCTGAAAAGAGGTTCTAAAACAGCGTCTAGTGTGGCTAAAAAGGCCAATTCAAGAGTGGCAATCCCTTCCACACTGAGGACAGATATAGTCTGTCCCCTGTCCAGCCCCTGGATTTCGCTGGTTACGGGACTGCCTCTTTGCCTCAGACTGCCGAGCGAGTCTCTTTGAATTGTCTCTGTGTCTTTAGCCTCCAAGCTGAATGATCAGAGGTCAAGGTTTCTCAGCTGTTGATGTCCATTCCCAAGGCCTTTAGATCCCTCTTGCAGATATCCTTATATCGCAGCTGTGGTCTCCCTCTAGGGCAAGGGTCTCCAACCTTGGCAACTTTACGACTTGTGGACTTCAAGTCCCAAAGCTGGCTGAGGAATTCTGGGGGGTTGAAGTCCACAAGTCATGAAATTGCCAAGGTTGGAGACCCCTGCTCTAGGGCACTTTCCCTACACTAATTCTCCATACGGGAGGTCTTTCGGAATCAGTTATTCTTGGAAACATCTGTTTCAAATAATGAAAACCTTCACCTCCACAAAACTTTTCATTGGTCCGAGTTTTATTTGAAACAGAGGGAAGAATTCCTTTGTCAGGTCAACTAGTGTTTCATATGCTGCGTTTTTTGGTCCTGGAATCAAATTCTTTCAGAGTGGCCTGTCTCTTGCAGAGCTATCCCCATCTGTATAGGCATCGACAGTATTTGCTGCATCGCAAGCAGCAGATCCACTACTTTTAGATTCACAACAGGGGAGGAGGTTGGACTAGACAACCTCCAAGGTCCCTTCCGATTCTGTTATTCTCTTATTCTAGTTGTACTTGGTGTACTGCATGTGTTTCAGCCACAGTTCCACGTTTCTACATATTTCTTTCATATTTGCAGCTTAGCCAACAAGTACAAAAGGCTGCACATTGCCATTATGTTACAAGACAGCTTATCGCTGATGAATTAGTAAAGAGACACCATTCTAGGGGGTCGTGCTCACAATCCAAAGCTGTGAATAAAC
Source organism: Pseudonaja textilis (assembly GCF_900518735.1). Next base: position 163,226 of record NW_020769623.1, read on the forward strand.
CCCTCAATGTCAGCACAGAAAACGAGATTGTCAACATGTCAAAGAAATTTGCTAAATCATCTTGGTGGCTTTGGAAGACAGAAAGTTTCATATCTTGCGATAGCAAGCATCAGCTTTGCAGTCTTGAACTCATTAGTTCTGGTTTTGGTTTTAACAAAACCAACTTCTTGACCTGGTCATTTACGTCTGCTTTAGGAGATGAGGCTCACCAAACCTATACAGTTCAAAATCTGGAACTCTGTCACTGTTCATGCCTGACTGATGTATTGCTTCATCTTCTGTTTCACCTAAGTTCCGTTTCTCTGCTGGTTTCAGTACTTGGCAGATGGTCATCATGCAGTATTGGTATCATGGCTGGAGGAAGGTTGGGGTAGTTAATTGATTTCTTATTTTTAGCAGAGAAATCAGCGACATTAGTTAGGACAGAATAGTATGCCATGTGAACATTCTGTTTTCGCCACATCGTTGGGATAGCAATCAGGTTCATTCCAGCACTGTTATTCTATTCTATTTCAACTTCTTGGTTCCTCTGAGCCAAGCTCTGATATTAACAGCACACCTTGCACAAGAAATGTGAGCAGCCCAGGCCTTGCCTTGATCCACAACCTTACAATCAAAATAAGAGTGCATACACTTTCTTAACAATACCAGTCATGGTGTGTCTTTGAGGCTTAAGCTTGTACACGCCACAAATGTAGCCGAGGGTATCACATCTGTTCCGACATTGGCGAGGCATTTCTGCTATCCCCAATCGTCCTATAACAAGTCTAGAACCGGTTTATGTAAATTACCTGTACTTAGATAATGCTTTGCTGTGCATCAAAATACATGGACATTGATATCAACAAAATGATAGCATCCGTGCATGCGAACTGCTTTATAGCCTTTCCCCAGGCAGCATACAGGCAGCCTAAACGTGCCTTGGCATGCCCAAAACTGTACCGGTTCCACAAATGTTATGCAAATATGCCACAGTGCATGCCTGAACATGCATGAGCTACACAGAGCATCTTACACCACAAGCAAAAATCAGTAAACTTAAAATATACATAAGAAGAATTTACAAAACCAAAAGATTTTTATAAAAACGTGATACGTTAAATTTCAGGTTATTTTCAGGATTAACAGACAAAAATCTAATCAGATACACCCAGAAGCGTTCAGGAAGCAAAATCTTTTGTTATCCAGGGCACGAACCAAACCTCTTTACAGTACTGTTTCGTGAGTGTAGTGTGCACACCTTGGGTCTGTATTATACATGTACTTAGTCAGGGATGTATGTGTGCAAGTTGTGCACATATGTGTGCAAGTTTTGCATGTATGTGTGCAAGGTGTGGACACCTACATCACCAATTTTTAAATCACCAAAGAAGCCTCTGGCAGGCAACTTCGAAGGTAGCGCAACCCACAAGTCTCCTACTATTTAAAGATAGAGGTTCTCCAGAGCCCCATGACAGATTTGCAAGATCCCCAACACTTTTAGGTTTCCACTACCTCAGGTGGGAAAAGCCAGGAAAAAAATAAGACTTTTTTTTTTTTTAAAGACAAGATCCCTCCTCCGATAGGAAACCAACCAAAGTCAAAACGTCGGATTGGAAATCTGGTTGTTTTTCTCTCTTTTTTGGTGGTGGTGGGGGGCGTGGGGGGAGGAGGTTGTTGCTTTTTTTTTGTGTAGCCACAATAAACACATCAGCAGGGAGGGGCTCGCCCGGGCAGCCTTCCCTGCCCATTGCCAGGATCGGAGACGGCAATTTCCTGCCTTGCTGTGTGTTGTTTATTTCTAGGCTGGCGTTTTCTACCCCGCTTTGCAATTCGAGGTTCCTCTGCACCCCCACCCTCCTCTCCTTGTCCCCCCACCCCAAATCACCGCCTTCCCCCCCTCCCTTATTTCCTCTCCCCGCGCCAGCCACTCACCTGCCTTCGCCCGCCCGCAAAGCTTTAATTCAAAACCTCACTTTTGCCACAGAGACAGACCGGAAGTGCCGTATTTATTTATGGGATCCAGTTCTCTCCCCTTATGCTCCCAGCCCTCCCCGAAATCTCCTGCCCCTCTAGCCGCGCCGGCTTCATGGTTTCCACCCTTTAGAGGGAGACCCGGCGGCGACCTCGGCTTCGGCTGGAGGAATCAATGAACGGAGGAGGGTCTCCCGTTTCAAAGGGGGGCCCCCACCCCCCCCCCTCCCCCCCCCCCCCCGTACACTTCGCCTCTTTGGGGCCTCCTGAGGGAGGGGGCTGCACCCCCAAGTAGGGAAGGTCCAATTGCTGAATTGGAACTGTGGCCACGCAGACCATATCATCGACGACTTGGGATACTTAAAATTATTCTCCCCACCCTAAAATTCCACCGTAGTTCTCAATTGTAATCTGGGGGTTTCTATGTAACGGAATGACAACAGTTGGAAGGGGCCTCGGAGGTCTTCTAGTCCAACCCACTGCACAGGCAGTGAAACCCTAAACCATTTCAGACAAATGGTTGACCAATCTCTATTGACTCACAACTTCTAGAGGCAAGTCATTCCATCGTTTAATTGTTCTAACTATTACGGAATTTCTTACGTTTTAAATTGCTTCTCTCCTTGATGCGTTTCCATTCGTTGCTTTTTGTCCTGCCTTCAGGTCCTCTGGAGAATTGCTTGATTCCCTCTTGTTTGTGGCAGCCCCTTAGATATTAGAAGGCTACTCTCATGTCATCCATAGTCTTTAGACATACCCAGTTCTTACAACTGTTCATGCTTTAGTCTCCAATCCCCTAATCATCGTTGTTGCTCTTCTCTGCATTCTTTCTAGCAGAGTCTCATCATCTTCTTTGTATTATGGTTACCAAAATTGGATGCAGTATTCTAAGTCTTAACAAGGACTTATAAAGTGGTCTTAACACTTACTACTAATCAGCAGGGTTTAGGGAGATAACAGATAATCAGAGTTGGAAGGGACCTTATAGGTCATCTAATCCACCACCACCCCGCCCAAGCAGGAGACCCTACACCATTTGTGACAAATGACAGTCCAATCTCTTCGTGAAGGTCTCAAGTGATGGCGCTCCCACAGCTTCCAAGGGCAACCTGTTCCATTGGTTGATTGTTCTCACTATCAGAAAGTTTATCCTTATTTCCAGGTTAAATCTGTCCTTGTTCAGTTTCCATCCATTGTTCTTTGTCTGGCCTATAGGTGCTTTAGAAAATAGCTTGACCCCTTCGTCTCTGTGGCAGTCCCTCAAATACTGGAAGACTGCTATCATGTCTCCCCTGGTCCTTCTCTTCACTAGACTAGCCATGTCCAGTTCCTGTAACCATTCTTCATATGCCTTAGTCTCCAGTCCCCTAATCATCCTGATTGCTCTTCTCTGCATTCTTTCCAGAATCTCAACATCTTTTTATAGTGTGGTGACCCAAACTGGATGTAGTTTTCCAAGTGTGGTCTTACTAAGGCTTTATAGAGTGGTATTAGTACCTCACTTGATCTCGATTGTATTCTTCTGTTAATGCAATTTAGGATTGCATTAGCTTTTTTGGAGGCTGCTGCACACTGCTGGCTCATATTTAGCTGGTTGTCCACTAAGACTCTAAGATCCCTCTCACAGTTACTGCTATTGAGCTTGGTTTCACGTGATCTTGTTTCTATCTGTCTGTAAATGCAGCCTAGGACTGCGGTGGCTTTTTTGGAAGCTGCAGCACACTGTTGGTTCGCAGTAAAGTGATTGTCCACTAGGACTCCAGGTTCCCTCTAGCTGTTAGTGCTATGTCTGGCTTTCAGGGATCACATAGGAGTTGTAGGGAGGGACGAGAGGGCGCAACCCCTCAATTGGGCTCATGTCTGTGAAAATTCCCTTCTGAGGGTATTTCTGCATCTTTCAATTCAATGTTTCTCAAGTGAGCTATCTCTAAGTCTCTCGGACTACAAGGCAATCAAACCAGACAATCCTAGAGGAGATCAACCCCGACTGCTCTTTAGAAGGCCAGATCCTGAAGTTCAAACTCAAATACTTTGGCCACCTAACGAGAAGGACTTACTGGAGAAGAGCCTAATGGTGGGGAAGACTGAGGGCAAAAGAAGAAGAAGGGGACAGCAGAGAATGAGATGGCTGGATGGAGTCACTGAAGCAGTCGGTGTGACCTTAAATGGACTCCAGCGGATGGTAGAGGACAGGAAGGACTGGAGGAACGTTGTCCATGGGATCACAATGGGTTGGACATTTTGCAACTAACAACAACAAGGCTATCAAAGAGAAGGGTTAAGGGGGACAGGATAGCTCCTCTTGAAGTACACTTGAGAATCTGTCACAAATAAAGAGGATTGACTTATTCACTAGGCACCAGAAGGTAGGAGAAGAAGTAATGGGTAAAAGCTTGTCAAAGAGAGATGTATCCTAGCAGGAAGGAGAAATTTTCTGATGGTGAGAAGAATTAATAAATGGAAACTCTTGGGAGCTGTAGGTGGTCCATCACTGGAGGTTTTCAAAAATATATTGGACAACCGTTTGACAGATGGTGTAAGGTCTCCTGCCTTGGGCAGGGAGTTAGACTAGAAGACCTTCAAAGCCCCTTCCAGCCCTATGATTCTATATTCTTTGCAACTTAAAAGATGTGGAGACTTCAGCTGCCAGAATTCCCCGGTCAGCATAATTTACACTGATCAAGCATTTTTTTTATTTCTTCTTCTGCAAAACTTACATTTCCCAGGTCCTTTCCAGGACCCCCCTTTCAATTAATACTGTTTCAGTAATACAGTTGCATGTTTCGCAGTTTCCTTTTGTTAATTTAGTACAAGAAAATTATACATACATATACACACACATACATATAAACATAAATGTAACTTTTTCCCACCTCCCCATATAATAGTTTTACAGCACCCATTCCCAATGCAAAAACAGAAATTCAAAAATGTTAACTTCAGAAACCACTTAAGAATGCCCCCTCTGACTTTGACTCTAAGCCATAAACCATGATTTTGAAACCACAATGGGTGGGATCACTGCATGTAACAGTAAGCTATAATTAAACCATCTTAAGACTGGTCTACATATCTTAAAACAAACTAGACTTTGTTAAGCTGTCAAAAATATTTGTTACAGCTAAGCTATCAAGCACAGAAATGTCCCTAGAACATACACAAGTATAGTGAAATAGGAGTGGAGTTTTAAGAAGCTATATTTTGGCTAGCATCACATTTTCCTTTGTAATCAGCAAATCAGCTGTTTCATTATTTCCCCTCCAACTGACATTTTGGGATAGACCACCTGTGAACATGGGGGTTCTCAATACAGGTAGTCTTTGATTTACATCCACAATTAAGCCCAACATTTCCACTGCTAAGCAAATCGATTTTTTTTTAAAGCTGCAATTTGATCATTTGAGCTTTTGGAAAATTGGGGTTGGCAGACAAGTTAAATCTGAGGCTGGACATCCTCCAATTTTCTTTTAGGTTGACCCCACAACTCCATCTCAAGAGACCCGCGGAGAATCTATAAAGCCTTAGTAAGACCACACCTAGAGTACTGCATCCAGTTTTGGTCTCCGCACTATAAAAAAAGATGTTGAGGCTCTAGAAAAAGTGCAGAGAAGAGCAACCAGGATGATTAGGGGACTGGAGACTAATACATATGAAGAATGGTTACAGGAACTGGGCATAGCTAGTCTAGTGAAGAGGAGAACCAGGGGAGACTTGATAGCAGTCCTCCAATATTTGAGGGGCTGCCACAGAGAGGAGCAGGTCAAGCTATTTTCTAAAGCACCTGTAGGCCAGACAAGGAATAATGGATGGAAACTGATCAAGGAGAGATTCAACCTGGAAATAAGGAGAAACTTTCTGACAGGGAGAACAATCAACCAATGGAACTGCTTGCCTTCAGAAGTTATGGGAGCTTCATCAATGCAGGTTTTCAAGAACAGAACAGAATAGAATAGGGAATAGGGAATAGGAATAAGAAATAGAATAGAATAGAATAGAATAGAATAGAATAGAACACTTTTATTGGCCAAATGTGATTGGACACGCAAGGAATTTGTCTTGGTGTAAATACTCTCAGTATACATAAAAGAAAAGATACATTCATCAAGAGTCGAGAATTATAAGGTACAACATTTAATGATAGTCACAGGGTACAATAAGCAATCAAATACTAGGAAACAGTCAATATAAATTGTAAGGATAGAAGCGACGAAATTACAGTCATACAGTCACAAGTGAGAGGGAATGGGTGATAAGGAGTGATGAGAAGATTAACAGTAATAGTAGCGCAGACTTTGTAACAGTTGAACAGTGTTGAGGGAACTATTTGAAGAGACTGGACTGCCGTCTGTCAGAAATGATGTAGGGTCTCCTGCTTGAGCGCGGGATTGGAGGGCTAGAGGGGGGTTAGACTAGATGACCTACAAGATCCCTTCCAACTCAGGTTATTCTGTTAATCTGAGGCTTAACATGACAATAGAGGCGTCGCCATGACGTCCCGCCATCCCCGCCCCTTTCGAATCTCCGCGGGATCGTGTCAGGATTCTTCGAACAAAGAGACGCCGCTCGCAGCTCAATTGCCCCGATTTTTTGGCATTTTGTCCCCTACATGTGACGCCACCGCGCCGTCTTTTTCTGCCTTTTCCCGCACCTGGATTGCAATGCTTGTGCACATACACACACACAGATAATGTGTGCTATTGTGCATACACACACATATATATACACACACAGATAGTGTGTGCTATGCTTGGACATGGTTCCATTTTCTACAGGAATATTGAGCTGTGCAAAGATCAACCGTTGTACACACGCCTGGGTCTTTACCAGGAGTTAAATAAGTGCAGTTTGTTTTTTAATTATTTACTCAAGGATAATTTCCCTCTAACCTTCCCGCCCCAACTCCCCCTTTCCTTAGATTTCTTATGCTCTGATCTTTTTCTTTTTCTTAATTTTTCAAATGTAACTTACCTTTTCCAAACTGTTGAGATTCGCCCAGCAAATTTAACGCAACGACAACACCAAACTGAAAAAGTTTTATCCAAAGGAGCTACAGGAAAAGGAATTCGGTAAGAGGAAGAGGGGGGATTTACTCTAGCTGCTGAACTTTGTGCCTTTAACCCGTTCAAAGCTATTGGGAAAGTTGCACGGTTTTCAACTAACGCGGTTGTAAAATGATCTCCCAGCCGACCCTGCTTCCTTACGGAGAATTCAGCAGACAGAACAGCATTTTACAGCACAGATTTAAAGCAACGTGGAAGCCAACAAAAAAATAAATAAATGTATTTGCCATAACAATTCCATTTTGGAATAAATTCTCCTAGGGATTAATTTTAGTTAACTTTTGTTAGAACTGTAGCCAAAAAAGCATCCAGAAATTGGTCCTAAACTGGTTTTGAGGAAGTGTGTTTAAACTGGATCCAGGTACAAAGGGCTTTCCAGCGGCTGGCATGACAATAAATACAGATAGACCTTGACTTAAAGCAGTTCCTTTAATGACCATTCAAAGTTTCAACGGCACGGGAAAAAATGACTTATGACCGGTTTTCACAGTTACGACCTTGGCATGTGATCAAAATTCAGATGCTTGGCAACTGGGTTCGCACTTAAAACCGTTGCTGTGTCCCGGGATCATTTGTTCCCCTTTTGCAACCTTCTGACAAAATCAACTGGGGAAGCCAAATTCACTTAACAACCGTGTCACTAGCTTAACATGTAGCTGTGATTCACTTAGCAACTGAGGCAAGGAAGGTCGTCACACGGGGCAAAACTCCTTAAATGTCTCACTCAACACCAGAAATTTTAGATTCCATTGTGGTTGTAAGTGCATGCGGTTGATAACCTTAACCTTAACCCTAATCCTGGGGTGCTCACATTACAGCCCTGGTCAAAAGGGCCTAGCAGAGATTATACTAGCTGAGACTTATCAGAAAACAACAACTGAATGAGAAACTGCTGGTGACCTTCTACTGCTGCACCATAGGGAGTATCTTAACTTACTGCACCTCTGTATGGTTTGCCAATTGCACCGTGGCAGATCGGAAAGCACTCCAGAGAGTTAACATCATTGCCCAGAGGATCACAGGTTGCCCTCTCCCCTCTTTGGAAGAGCTTTATAGCTCCCGCTGCCTTAAGAAAGCTCAAAACGTTCTCAAAGATCCATCTCATCCTGGGAACCCTTTTTTTTTTTTTTTTGAACTATTACCATCTGGCAGACGGTACAGAATAACAAAAACAAGGACAACTAGGCTGAAAAACAGCTTCTATCCCAGGGCAGTAGCTCTTTTGAATTCTGCTGTATCGTGCAGTGTTGGTGGGGGATTTTCGGTTCAATCTGTGGAGGGTGAAGAATGTATGTGTGTTTGTGTTTGTTTTCATGGTGATGATGTGCATTGAAGATGGTGTTTGATTTCGTTGTACGAGATGCAATGACAGTAAAGTAAGCTAAACTAAAATTAAACTAAACTCAAATGTCTAGTGTGTTATGGACCCAGTGACTGTATGAAAGGAAACTTCTGCGCCTTTAGGGCAGAGGTGATATTCAGCCAGTTCTGACAGGTTCTGGAGAACCAGTAGCGGAAATTTTGGGTACTTCAGAGAACGGGCAATACTACCCCTGACCATCTATTCTCTGCCTCCCTAGTCCCAGCTGATCGGCTAGGTCTTCTTTTGTTGCCCTGCACAGGAGAACGGAGCTGAAAAGCAGGTTAGTGGGGTAGGGATTTTACAGTATCCTTCACCTGGAGTGGGATGGAAATGGAGATTTTGCAGTATCCTTCCACTGCTACACCCACCAAGCCACACCATGCCCACCAAACCATGCCCACCGAACTGGTAGTAAAAAAAAATTGAATACCACCGCTGCTTTAGGGCAATAGACATGGCAGGCTGGGGAATTCTTGGAATTGAAATCTACCCATGTTGAAGTGGCCAAGTTTGCAAAACCTTGCCCTAAGATGTCCACTTTGAGGTGGATCATGGAAACTCTAACAATGAGTGCCAAATAATTTCATTTTCGTAAACCAAGCCGATTCTCTGCGGTCTTTCCTGGAAAATGAAGGAGGAACACAATTCGTTTACTTTATTGTCATTGCACCTTGTACAATGAAATCAAACATCATCTTCAGTGCACATCATGACCATGAGCATGAAAATAAACACAAACACACATCCTTCACCCTTCACACATTGAACCGGAAACCCCTGACGCCACACCAACACTGCACTATACAGCAGAATTCAAAAGAGCTACTGCCCTGGGATAGAAGCTGTTTTTCAGCCTATTTGTCCTTGTTTTTATTATTCTGTACCGTCTGCCAGATGGTAATAGTTGAAAAAAAGGGTTCCCAGGATGAGATGGATCTTTGAGAATGTTTTGAGCTTTCTTAAGGCACGGGAGCTATAAAGCTTTTCCAAAGAGGGGAGAGGGCAACCCATGATCCTCTGACCAATGACATTAACCCTCTGGAGTGCTTTCCTATCTGCCACTGTGCAATTGGCAAACCATACGGAGATGCAGTATGTTAAAATGCTCTCTATGGTACAGCGGCAGAAGGTCACCAGCAGTTTTTCATTGAGTTGCTGTTTTCTGAGAAGTCTCAGGTTGTGTAATCTTTGCTGGGCCCCTTTGACCAACATAATGTGGTAAGTCAGTGGTGGCTAACCTTTTTGGGCTCCCCTGCCGAAAATGCACACACGCTTGCCTGCTCGTGCTCGCGTGCCATCACCCAGAAGGCAATGTGCGTGCCCCCCAATGCCTCCTGTGCATGTGCACATAACCTGTGCGACTTGCGCTTCTGCACATGCATGAGCGACCCACGCAACCTGTGCTTCTGCGCATGTGTGCACGACCCTCCCCCCCATACTAAATGACTTTGAACTAACAAAAGAATTTTATTTTGTCTACTTAGAGCTATTTAATTGAAATCACACACCCCTCCCACTTTTTCAGGGTATGTGGCAGCATGGAATATGGCTTCCAAAGATGACGCCCTCATCTAGATCAGGAGTCGCCAGCCTTTTGGACCTCAGGGACCTCCAAACTCATAATTTTAGATCCCAGGGACCACTAACCGGTTATGTAGGCGTGGGCTAACTTGTGGGTGTGGCTTGGTGGTCATGTGACTGGCTGGGCATGGCTTGTATGTAAACATTATAAATATTTATAATTTTTTTATTAAAAAAGAGCAACTTTTACCCAAAATCAGGCAAAACAGGCAGGCAGATTGAGTTGCTCACAGAATTACAGATTCATTCAGAGATCTATCTGCCACTGGCTAGCTCAGTCTGTCACATAAAATTTGCTTGCAAGCAAACTCACAAAATTAACTCGCAACACGCCATGCATGTAAATATAGAATTTATTTTTAAAAAGAGCAACTTTTACCCAAAATCAGGCAAAGCAGGCAGATTGAGTTGCTCACAGAATCATTCAGTGATCTATCTATCTGCCACCGGCTAGCTTAGTCTCAAATTTGCTTGCCAGTGAGTCTGCACTGAATTTGCTTGCAAGCAAACCTTCAGTCCTAAGGGATCTAAAGACTAGCTAGAAAGCAAGAAATCCAACCATTTCCTGCTTCCTAGCTACTGTGTTTCTCCAACAATACACCCCCCCAGATAGGAAGACCCAGCATGTTTTCTAGGCATAAAATGAAATTAAGCCCCTCCCCCCAAATTTAGGCCTAGTTTAAAACATGTGAAATTGGGGAGGGAGGCGGGGGTGGAACTTGCCATTAGGAGTGCCCTGTGGGCAGCTACGCCTCACCACCAGCTGCTCCTAACACCATGGTGGAGCACGGAGGGCTCCCTTACCCCTCCCTTATCCGGGTCAGCAGGCAGGCGGTGGCGGCATGGATGTCCGGCAGAATTTCAATCGCTTCTCAGGCCCCTGTAGCTTCCATGGTTCCCACTGGTGCTGGCGCCTCTCTCGCCAGCCCTGTCTCCAACAACAGCATCTGAGTCCCTCCCTCTTTTCCCCCGTTCCCGTAACAACAGGAAAAATAAGATTTTGAGGTACCTGGGAGCACCGCGCGCAGCGTTTTGATTTAATCCCGAGCGGCTGGGTGGGCGTGAGAAGAGCCGAGCGAGCGTCTCTGTTGCTGCTACCCTTGGTGCTCCAGCCTCGGGCTCTGCAAGTTTGCAAAAGTCCCAGTGCGCAGTCCGTTCCTGCATTCCAAGCGCCCAGGCTGAGCTGCAGCTGTCCCCCTCTCGCCAGCGCCGTCTCCAATAACAGCGGCAGCAGCGGGAGCCGTGGAAGCATTTTAGCTGCTTCTTGGGTGGAGGAGCCGCCTCCGTAACTTCCGCGGTTCCCGCCGCTGCTGCCACTGTTATTGGAGACGGAGCTGGTGAGAGAGGGACAGCTGCAGCTCGGCCTGGGCGCTTGGAATGCAGGAACGGACTGCGCACCGGGACTTTTGCAAACTTGCAGAGCCCGAGGCTGGAGCACCAAGGGTAGCAGCAGCAGAGACGCTCGCTCGGCTCTTCTCACGCCCACCCAGCCGCTCGGGATTCAACCAAAACGTAGCACGCAGCACTCCCAGGTACCTCAAAATCTTTTTTTTTCTGTTGTTACGGGGACGGGGGAAAAGCGGGAGTGACTCAGACACTGTTGTTAGAGACGGCACTGGTGTGCGGGAGTGGGGTAGAAATTAATTCACCCCCAAAAGATGTCGTAGCCGTTTTTTTGGGCCTCAAAAAAATAAAAAAGGCCCAGCCTTATTTTGTGAGAAACACGGTAATCTAAATGTCCCGGCACAGCAGAACAGATGATGGTCAGAAAAAGGAAAAATAGAAATTTAGCAGGCAAGTTTACCGGGTAAGGAGTGAGTAGGTGGGGAGGGTTCCCACGGGCCATGTAGACGGCGCAGCCTTGTTTCCACACAGCCCGGATTAATTGCTTTGGGGTGGTGCTCTGGGGGTGAGATTTCTCTGCGGCCCACCATAATTTTCTCACTGCCCACCAGTGGGCCATAGCGGTAGGCCACCGCTGATCTAAATCATTTATGAAGATGTTGAACATTATTGGGCCCAAGACTGAGCCTTGAGGTATCCCACTGCATGCTTCTCTTGTTAAGTAGTAAGTGGTGGTCAACTTTATTGAATGTCTTACTGAAGTCCAAGGTGAACATGAAAATTCATCTTTAATTCCTATACATTACCCCGTAGTTCTTTTTTGACGGAATGCTGAAGACACACCCTTGAAAAAAAAATGAGGATCAATGCTAATCTGACTAATCTTTTGAGTCACCTATTTATACCATTAAAAACCCATTAAAAGTAAAAAAACGAAAGTTGGGATATTTCTGACATGTGATGCAACACCCAGAAAAATACAGCATACTTTATTTAATCCTCCAGGGAAACACTGAAGGCAAACAAGGTCCAGGCAGAAGAAGAACATGATGGCTTCAAAATCTAAGGGACTGGTTTGGACAATACTCAGCAGCACTTTTCGTGCGGCTGTTGATAAAAATAGGATCGTCAATATCCAATGACACATATGGCACAACAACAAGATTTATACCATATCAAATGTTTCAAAAACTTCCCATCTTTCAAAGATTTGGTCTCTGTAATGGTAATGGAGTAGTTAGAAGCCATTTTAAAAAATGTATCCCTCCTTTCTGCAAGTCAGACAGGAAGAAAGAGCTGGAAAATGCCGGAGAGTAAAATTCATTATTAGCATAATAAAAAGCAAAAAAGGAGAGAGCTTATAGATAAGTGAACCCCTCATAATAGAAGTAGCAATTAGCCTTATATACCGCTTTACAGGGCTTTGCAACCCTCTGAAAGCGGTTTACAGAGTCAGCATATTGCCCCCAACAATCTGGGTCAACAACAAAAATGGAAGAAGTGCAAGTGAAAGAAACAATTATAAGATGGCCTAAAAACTTTGGTTACTCAATAGAATTAAACAAATGGCAGAAATTGTTAGATAGAAATTGTAAACTAACTACGTTAATGGCCTATAAGGAAAAATTGTACAAAATGATTTATAGGTTGCATTTACCACCAGAGAGTTTAGCAAAGAAACTTGAAAATTTGAAAATTTATCAGCTAAATGTTGGAAGTGTAATCTTCTGGTGGTTCACCAGATTGTAGTTCTGATTGAAATTTTCCCCACAATCAGGACAATCTTATGATTTCTCTCCAGTGTGAATGTTCTGGTGTTTCACCAAGGTAGAACGGTAACTGAAACTTTTCCCACAATCTGGACACTTGTATGGTTTCTCTCCTGTGTGAGTCCTCTGGTGTATCACAAGGTTGGAATTGAGAGTGAAATTTTTCCCACAATCAGGACATTCAAAAGGTTTTTCTCCTGTGTGATTTCTCTGGTGATAAACCAAGGAGGATTTCTTACTGAATTGTTTCCTACAATCAGGACATTCAAAGGGTTTCTCTCCGGTATGAGTCCTCTGGTGTTTCACCAGGTTGGAATTGTGACCGAAACATTTCCCACAAATAACACATTCAAAGGGTTTCTCTCCTGTGTGAGTCCTCTGGTGGTCCACTAGACTGGAATTCTGACTGAAATGTTTCCCACAATCAGGACATTCAAATGGTTTCTCTCCTGTGTGAATCCTCTGGTGGCTAATGAGGTGGCCATTCTGACTGAAACTTTTTCTACATTCAGGACATTTAAAGGGTTTCTCTCCTGTGTGAGACCTCTGGTGTATCACCAGACTGGAATTCACACTGAAACATTTCCCACACTCTAGACAATTGTACGGTTTCTCCCCTGTGTGAATCCTCTGATGGTTCAACAGGTTAAAATGAGAACTGAAGCTTTTCCCACATTCAGGACATTCAAAGGGTTTCTCTCCTGTGTGAATCCTGTGGTGTTTCACCAGGGTGGCATTGTGCCTGAAACTTTTCCCACACTCTAGACAATTGTACGGTTTCTCCCCTGTGTGAATCCTCTGATGGTTCAACAGGTTAAAATGGGAACTGAAGCTTTTCCCACATTCAGGACATTCAAAGGGTTTATCTCCTGTGTGAATCCTGTTGTGTTTCACCAGGGTGGTATTGTGCCTGAAACTTTTCCCACAAATAGAACATTCAAAGGGTTTTTCTCCTGTATGAGTCCTCTGGTGTATCACCAGACTGGAATTCACACTGAAACTTTTCCCACACTCTAGACAATTGTACGGTTTCTCCCCTGTGTGAATCCTCTGATGGTTCAACAGGTTAAAATGGGAACTGAAGCTTTTCCCACATTCAGGACATTCAAAGGGTTTCTCTCCGGTGTGAATCCTGTCGTGTTTCACCAGGGTGGTATTGTGCCTGAAACTTTTCCCACAAATAGAACATTCAAAGGGTTTTTCTCCTGTATGAGTCCTCTGGTGTATCACAAGGTTGGAATTGAGAGTGAATTTTTTCCCACAATCAGGACATTCGAAAGATTTCTCTCCTTTGTGGGTTCTCTGGTGATAAACTAAGGAGGATTTCTTACTGAAATGTTTCCTACACTCAGGACATTCAAAGGGTTTCTCTCCTGTGTGAATCCTCTGGTGGTTCACTAGACTGGAATTCTGACTGAAATGTTTCCCACAGTCAGGACATTCAAAGGGTTTCTCTCCTGTGTGAGTTCTCTGATGTATCACTAAGTTGCCACGCTTGCTAAAACATTTACCACATTGGGAGCAGTTGTAGGGCATCTCTCCTAAGAGGATCCTTCTATGAATCACAAGGGAGCTATTCTGACCAAAGTTTTTGCCACGTTCAGAGTATTGATTTGGCTTTTCTCCAGTGTGGACCCTCTTGTGATTTGAACTATGTACTTTTCCCACAATAGGCACATCTATGGAGCTTTACCATCACCAACATTCTTGAGGAGGTCAAAAATCTGTGTGATCCCTTATTTTGTTGGTGCCTGCATTACTGGCTGCCATATGTGACTACCCAATTGACATTTTCTTCCCCACTGACTTCCAGATATTTCACTCTTTTTTCTGAATGGAAAAATGATCTCCTTTGACTTTTCGTGTAACTTCCTCAAATTCTATATAATCTACTTTTTCCAGTTGTAAATCTCTTCATTATTTTGTATTTTCTGTCTCTTATCTGCTGATGAAGTAGATTAAGTCTGTGGTTTTTGAGGAAAAATAGAAAATACGTTTTTTTGTTTCAATTTGTTTGCTTTTCAGCGTTGCTTGTTAGTCTCCTTTGTCCAGCGTGCTTATATTGGCATCTTTTGTCTGTAAGATTCAAATGAAAATATAAGTTTTATTGTTTATGAAACGGTTGCAGAAGATGTGAAAAGAGAAGGGTAATCCTTGAGGTATGACAGGCCATTCAACGAACGTTTGAAGTTTCAACACCCCCCCACAAATGCTAAATACAAATCCGCTTCAAAGTTTAATGTTTGAACTTTGAAGCGCCTCCCACCCCAGCGTCCTTCGCTCCTTCACTGCAGAGATGCTGCCACTCACCTATTTCTTTTTCATCTTGCCCAGTCAGTGCTCGGAGGCCCCAGACCCTAGTAGATTGGCCTGCTTTGCAATATGCTATGCATTCCTCCCCAACCGTACTCCCCATCACCGTTCACTTACTTCAGTTTTGACGAGCTCAGGAAGTCAGCGGGCCCAAGCGGCATAATGAAAGAAGAAGAAATACAAACTCTTTTGTTGCCATGGCAATCCTTTCACTCCAACCAGCATAAATCGTTAGTGATTTACCCTTGGTAAGAAATCACTGCGGGTTTACCCTAGTTGAGGAGAAAAGGATTGCCATGGAAGGAAAAGAGATGAGATTTCTTCTTCGCTCTACCAGCGCGAGACTAGCGTAAAACTAGCAGGGCCAACGAGAAATCATGCCTATTTTGCTTCCATTGCAGTCCTTTTCTTTCCAGGCAGCATAAATTACTATGGTTTATGCTGGTGACGCTAAGAGGATATTGTCATGGTTTACCCTGGCTGGGGAGGAAAGGATTGTCATTGAAACAAGAGATCAGATGTCTTCTTTGCTCTATCAGCGCTAGCTTTGCGCTAGTCTTACGCTGGTAGAGCAAAGAAGAAAACCCATCTCTTTTGTTTCCATGTCAATGATGCCAAGTTCACCAGCAAATCAACAACAGAATGGCTGAAAAAGAAAAGAATCAAGGTGTTGCAATAGCAGTCAAAGTCCAGAGGTCACCCCAATTGAAATGCTGTGGTGGGACCTCTAGAGAGCTGGGCATAAACAAATGCCCACAAACCTCAATGAACTTAAACAGTGTTGTAAACAAGGGTGGGCCAAAAGTCCTTCACAACAATGCAGGAGACTGTTTTCTGTCATACAGAATACTATTCCTTGAAGTTATTGCTGCTAAAGGTGGCTCTACAAAATATTGAATCATAAGGTGTTTCTTTTCACAGATGGCTCCTCCATTTTGGCTTTCCTTTTGTAAAATACATGGTGACATGATGTAGTATGCCATGTGCTCTTGTTCACGAGATTGTATTTCCCTACTTTTAAGATTGTAAAGACCAGATGATTTAAGTAGGTTCTGATATATAAAACCATACAACTCAAAAAGGGCGTACTTTGTTTTTCACATGGCTACATATCTGGAAGCACTGGGGACAGATTAACCAGTTGCAGAGAGAATTACAAACACACACCCCTACAAATGTATATGTGTGAAAAATCCATGTTTTCAGCGCAAAAAATGTCCCAAAAGGGTTACAGTCAAACCTTCTGAGCTAAATTTAAGAGATGTGGGGGCTTTAACTGATGAAATGATGCCAAAAGCCTCTGCAAAATTTGAAGCACCAGTGATGCCAATGGAAGGGCTCAGCTCCCAATAAGGGCAGAAAACACTGTCCAGAACCCCTCGGGTGACCTCCCCATGCGAGTGGTCCTCACTTACTGACTCCATTTGGGACCGGCGTCTGTGTCACTAAGCAGCCCGAACATGAAGCATGATTGACAGATGAAGGTGCCAACTAACATCTGCTCCTCTGCGGGTGTTAAACCAACCACTGCGGGTTGTTAAAGGCAATTTCGCGTGGCTGCGACTCGCACCTTCCAGCCAGGATCCCCACTGACTTTGCCTACGAGAAACTAGCCGGGAGGGTCACAAATGGGGACCACGAGGATGGGATGTTGCGACCCTCATAGACGCGCATTGGCTGGCAGCGTCCGAACCAAACGGCCCAACTTGCTCCCGGCCTCTCCTCCCACCTGCCCTCAACTCACCTGAGCACAAAAGACGCCCTGCAAGCCGCCTCTAGAGGAAGGTCCTCTCTAGGCTTCTCTTCTTCCGCCATCCTTTCTAGCAATACAGCCCTCGGTGGTTTTAACTCCTTTAAGATCAACCACAGATGCCGCTCCTGTATTGACGGCTTTGTAGGCGCAGAAGTTGCCCGTCTGACCGCCACCTCGCGACAGGAGGCGGTAAAACACGCTGGTGCCGTCTCTGCCTAAAGCGTTTTCAAGACGTCGCTACCGATTAAATGCTATCAAGTTGTTTTAGACTCCTAGCGACCACCAGCCTATTTTTGCCACTGAGCCAAGTGAAATGTGAAGCTTGTGAAGATTAGCTGCATGCTGAGCCCTAAATGTTTATGAAGTTCTAACAGAATTTGTTCCACTGGTTAATTGTTCCCACTGACAGTTTTTTCTTAATTCTAGATTGGATCTTTGTTTGATAAGTCTCCGTTACTTTTTGTGCTACTTTCAGGCACTTTATCACCCATCCCCTCCAACTTGTGACTGTGTGATTGTAATGACTGTATGATTGGAGGGAAGTAAGCAGTGGGTTGCCACAAGGTTGTGTCTTTTAGGGCCAGTAATCTTCAATATCTTCATTAACTACTTAGGTGAGGGAATCAAAGGATAACTTACCAAATGTGCAGATGATACTAAGCTGGCAGGAATAGCTAACACCCAAGATAGGCTCAAGATCCAGATGGATCTTGACAGACTAGAACACTGGGCCATATCTAACAAAATGAAATTCAGTGTAGAGAAAAGTAAAGTCCAACACTTAGGGAAGAAAACCCAAAAGTACACATATCGACTGGTGAATCCAGGCTCAGGAGCAGTAACTGTGATTGCTAATGCAATCCTAAATTGCATTAACAGAGGGATACAATTGAGATCAAGGGAAGTACTGATACCACTCTATAAAGCCTTAGTAAGATCACACCTAGAGTACTGCATCCAGTTTTGTTCACATTATAAAAAAGATGTTGAGACTCCAGAAAAAGTAAGAGCAACCAGGATTATGGAACTGGAGACTAAAACATGAAGAACGTTCACAGGAACTGGGCCTGGCTAGTCTAGTGAAGAGAAGGACCAGGGGAGACATGATAGCAATCTTCCAATATTTGAGGGGCTGCCACAGAGAGGAAGGGATCCAGATATTTTCAAAAGCACCTGTAGACCAGATAAGGAATAATGGATGGAAACTGAACAAGGAGAGATTCAACCTGGAAATAAGGAGAAACTTTCTGATAGTGAGAACAATCAACCAATGGAACAGCTTGCCCTCAGGTGTGGGAACGTAATCACTTGACACTTTCAAGAAGAGATTGGACTGCCATTTGTCAGAAATGGTGTAGGGTCTACCGCTTGGGTGGGGGTTTGGACTAGATGACCTATAAGGCCCCTTCCAACTCTGATTATCTGTTATCTTTTAACTTTGTCGCTTGTATTCTTACAATTTATATTGACTGTTTCTTAGTATGATTTGATTGCTTATTGTACCCTATGACTATTATTAAGTGTTGCACCTTATGATTCTTGACTCTTGATGAATGTAGTTTTTATGTACACTGAGACCTCTGTGCCAAAGACAAATTCCTTGTGTGTCCAATCACACTTGGCCAATAAAGAATTCTGTTCTATTGTCCTATTCTATTCCATTCTATTCCATTCCATTCCATTCCATTCCAGTCTATTCTATTCCTGTTCAAATGGTAGACACAGAACTAGGACAAGAGCAAGCCTGTGACTTTAATTTTAATACATTTTAGTACATCTCCAGAAGATGGTAGAATACAGGAAGGCCTGGAGCAACGTCCATGGGGTTGCGATGGGTGGGACATGACTTCACAACTAACAAAAAAAAAATGGAAGAAGTGCAAGTGAAAGAAACAATGATAAGATGGGCTAAAATCTTTGGTTATTCAATAGAATTAGATAAATGGCAGAAATTTTGGAATAAAAATTGTAAACTAACAATGTCAATGGCCTATAAGGAAAACTTATACAAAATGTTTTATAGGTGGCACTCACCACCAGAGAGATGTTTAAAAAATTATCAGCTAAATGTTGGAAGTGTAATCAGATACAAGGTTCATATCATATATGGTGGACATGTCCAAAGGCAAAAAAATATTGGACTAAAATACATACTTGGTTAAAAAATTATAAAGCACCATATAGATTTAAAAACAGAAATATTCCTGCTGGGTATATTACCAGAATAATGTAATAAAGGGAATAGATACTTAATTTTTCATGTAGCAATGGCAGCAAGAATAGTGTTTGCACAACAATGGAAAAACGATGAGGTCCCAATAGATGAAATTGTAATAAAAAATATTAGAATGTGCTGAGTTGGATAGATTGATACTTAAGATAAAAGAAAAAGAACAAACAGAATGTTTTTTAACAGGATTTATTTTACCAATGGTTAACTATTAGAAACAGGTTAGAAACTAAACAGAATTTTTAAAGATAATAAAAACTTGTACTGAAAATTTTACAAGGTGGATAAACTAATTGTATGATTTCTCTGTGATTAATATTGAAATGTTTATTAAGATTACTAGTATGATTACAGTTATTGTTATATCTTTACTTAAAATTAATTGTGCCAGACAACACACTGTCCAGATAGATGTAGCTTTTTTATGTTTTTCAAAGAAAAAGGTATCAATAAAACATATATTCAAACAAAAAAAATACCTGAAACTTTTCTCACAATCTGGACCACGGGTTTCAAACTCAAGGTCCGTGGGCTGGATCCGGCCTGCAAGGTGGTTACATCTGGCCTGCGGGTCTATCCTGGAAACATCAAAGGCCGGGCGCTGATCTGTCACCCCCTGGCAGCCATTAAGGCTGGACTGCGGCCAGCTTTAGATATGTCCTGCCTTAGCACTGAGCCCCTCATATGGTTTCTCTCCTGTGTGAGTCTTCTGTTGGTTCACCAGATTGCAGTTCTGACTGATACTTTTCCCAAAATTTGAACACTCTTATGGCTTCTCTCCTGTATGAGTGCACTGATGTTTCACCAAGGCAGAACTGTACCTGAAACCTTTCCCACAATCAGGACATTCAAAAGGTTTTTCTCCTGTGTGAGTCCTCTGGTGATACACCAAGGACGATTTTTGACTGAAACTTTTCCCACAATCAGGACATTCAAAGGGTTTCTCTCCTGTGTGAGTCCTCTGGTGTATTATTAAGTGGGAATTCGTACTAAAGCTTTTCCCACATTTAGGACATTCGAAGGGTTTGTCTCCTGTGTGAGTCCTCTGGTGTTTCACCAGGCTGGAATTGTGACTGAAACTTTTCCCACAAATAGCACATTCAAAGGGTTTCTCTCCTGTGTGAGTCCTCTGATGGCTCACTAGGTGAGAATTCCGACCAAACTGTTTCCCACAACCAGAACATTCAAAGGGTTTCTCCCCTGTGTGAGTTCTCTGGTGTTTCACCAGGCTGGAATTTTGACTGAAACTTTTCCCACAATCAGGACATTCAAAGGGTTTCTCGCCTTTGTGAGTCCTGTGGTGGTTCACCAAGGAGGATTTCTGGCTGAAACATTTCCCACACTCTAGACACTTGTACGGTTTTTCCCCTGTGTGAATCCTCTGGTGTTTTACCAAGCTGGAATACAAACTGAAATGTTTCCCACAATCAGGACACTCACATGGTTTCTTTTCTGTGTGAGTCTTCTGGTGTTTTACCAGGGTAGAACGATAACCGAAACTCTTCCCACAATCTGGACACTTGTATGGTTTCACTCCGGTGTGTGACCTCTGGTGTATCACTAGGTGGAAACTCTGACTGAAGTTTTTTCCACAATCAGGACATTCAAAAGGTTTTTCACCTGTGTGAGTTCTCTGGTGATACCTCAAGGAGGATTTCTCACTGAAAAGCTTCCCACAATCAGGACATTCAAAGGGTTTCTCTCCTGTATGAGTCCTCAGGTGATTCACAAGGTTGGAACTCTGACTGAAACATTTCCCACACTCTAGACACTTGTATGGTTTCTCCCCTGTGTGAATCCTCTGGTGGCTCACTAAGTTGGAATACAAACTGAAACTTTTCCCACAATCTGGACATTCAAAGGGTTTCTCTCCTGTGTGAGTCCTGTTGTGTATCACAAGGTGGGAACTCTGACTGAAACATTTCCCACACTCTAGACACTCGTACGGTTTTTCTCCTGTGTGAGTCCTCTGGTGTCTCATGAGAATAGAATGAAAACTGAAAGTTTTCCCACAATCAGGACATTCAAAGGGTTTCTCTCCTGTGTGAGTCCTCTGGTGTTTCACGAAGCTGGAATTTTGACTGAAACTTTTCCCAGAGTCAGGATATTCAAAGGGTTTCTCTCCTGTGTGAGTCCTGTGGTGTTTCACCAGGGAGGAATACTGACTGAAACATTTCCCACACTCTAGACACTTGTACGGTTTCTCACCTGTGTGAATCCTCTGGTGGTTCACCATGTTGGAATACCAACTGAAATGTTTCCCACAATCAGGACACTCATATGGTTTCTCTCCTGTGTGAGTCCTCAGGTGTTTCACCAGGTTAGAACGATAACCGAAACTTTTCCCACAATCTGGACACTCATATGGTTTCTCTCCGGTGTGAGTCCTCTGATGTACCACAAAGTTGCCATGCTTGCTAAAGCATTTACCACATTGGGAGCAGTTGTAGGGCATTTCTCCTAAGGGTATCCTTCTATGAATCACATTTGCTTTTCAATGTTGCTTGTTGTCCAGTGTGCTGATATTGGCATCATCCTTATCTATAAGATTAAAATGAAAGTGTAAGTTTTAATGTTTATAAAACAGACGCAGAAGATGTCAATAAAAGTAGTACAGGTAATCCTTGAGGTACGACAGGCCATTCAAAGTACGTTCAAAGTAACAACACGCCTCCCCAATGCTAAATACAAATCTGTTTTAAACTTGAAATTTTGCAGCCCCCCACCCTCTCCCCTTAATGATCGACTGCAGAGATGCTGTAGCACAAATTTCCCTTGCATCTTGCCCGGTCAATTCTTAGTCCTCAGAGGCCCCTGCTTTGCCAATATACTGGGTTCTATGCATTCTTCCTCAACCCCAATCCCCCATCACCATTCCCTTACTTAATTTTTCACGAGCTGAAGAAGTCAACTGCACTGTTCTGGGTTGAGCCCTCCTCGCTGACGGACCGTAGATCGTGACTGACTGTGGCTATGGACAGCCCCGATCACTGCAATTAGGGGCTGAAGCTGCCTTGGAGGGGTGGTGGAGTAAGGGGAGGCCGCCAGCCAGGTTGAGGGGAGCCGCATTTCCCCTTCTGGGCTTGGTCTTTATCCCCCCTAAGACAACTGAAGCGGTGGTCCAAAATGGCCACCCCGAAGAGGAAGACTCAGCTGGACTAAGATTTGTGCAGGAGTGAAGAAAAAGGTGGATAACATCAGAGCCGGGACAATTGGGCGAAACAACCAAACAAAAAGTACCCCGGGATTAAGGTAACACTGAACTTTTAAGAAAAGAAAAGTGAGCGGCAAAAATACAAAGGGACAGGAAAAAAAATAAGAAAATAATTTTGAACCGGGAAAGGAAGAATCGAACCGGGAAAGGAAGAATTCGGAATTAAAGACTTAATTAAATTGGATTAAAATATTTTGGCAATAAATAGGCATAAAATAAAGCTGGACTTAAGATTGTCAAAAAATAATAATAAAATTTACAAATTGGAGACTGGATTGCTCTGGAATATTGAGGTTCGAAAAACCCTAAATAATAAAATAGGGGGGAAAGGTGAAGACTTTGTATAATGGAGAGTGCCATCTTCTGGATAAAAATTCAAACAAAAGGGAAATCTTCCTGTTTCTGTATGAACTTGTGTCGATATAATGTCAAAGAAATATTGAAACAAACTAAGAATCTTAAACAGTGAAAGTTGAACCGGAACAAAGAAAGAAGCAAGGAAAGACTGACTGCGGGATTGATTGATGTTTTTGGTATAGACCCTGGGTTGGAACAATTGAGAACTTTAGAAAACTTGAAACAGAAAGAAGGAAAGTAAAAGTGTTTTTTGTGGACTTTAACAATTATAAAATATAAGTGTGTGTAATGATACTATAGGAAAGAGGCGAATCACTTTGTTCTGTGTTAGAAGAAATGGAAATGGCGATTGAAGAACAAGAAGAAAGAACTTCAGAGGACAAGGAGTCCGCTCAAGAAGAAGCCATCTTAAATAGACAATTAACACAAAGAACACTACAAAGACGAGGGGAAAGAAGGAAGGCTAAAAAGTTGAGATTTAAGAAGGTAATCAAAAAGGGGAATACTGTGAAATCAGGAGAGATGGAAAGATGCAGCAGAAAAGTGGAAAGGAAGATATCCAGAAAGAGAGGGATATAAACTGGAATGAGAAAAGATATGGGAAAAAGAGGGGAAGGAGAAGCAGTAAGAAATAGGTGCATGAAATAAAGAAATACGGAAATAGTAAAACGTTGAAAAGAAATTGTTTTTTCAGAGATAATGGTTGATGAATTAAAAAGGGGATTCTGCAGGGTGACAAGGGGTAACAAGAATATATTTACAATTAAAAAATACTTACAAAATAGGGTAATATATATTATTAAAGGAGGGATAGATACTGATAATTCTTATTAGATGAATATACATTTTTATTTTTATCTTTAACAGAAAAATTAAGGTTTATTGAAGAAATTGTACTAATTGAAATGAATGTGAAGATGTTTAAAAATGAGGTTAATATCAGTAACCAGGAATTAAATAGTCAATTTTTCCCTTTTCCCTTTTTTAAAATTAGAAATAAAACTAAGGGGGGAAAATATTTTGTGGAATCCAAATGAAAAGATGCAATGATCATTATTGTAACTACTTAAAAATAAAGGTTCATTGGGAATTAAGATGAGGGAGTAAAAGTATATTTTAACCAATGAGGTGTCACACTCAAAGCAGTAAAAGGGGGAAACCTAAGTTTGTTTCTTTTTCTCTTGTGTTAAAACTTGTATTAATCTAGAATTGATAGAAAGAATGTGTGATGAAAAGAAAATACGACAGATTAAAGAACTATTTAAATTAAGATAATACAGACTATTAAAAGGAAGGAGATATATTGATAACCTTTTTTAATTGGGCAAACAAATATTATTTTTATTCTTAAAATAAATATTAAAGGATTATATCTGAAATAATTGCAATGAAATGAAAGGATGTTTGGATTGAGATTAATGTAAGAGATTAGGATTAATTTTCTTGTTTTTCTCTATTCTGAAAATTTGGAATGGAAAAGGTAATAATAGAATTAAGTATGCATATATGAATGTATAATTATTGTCATATTTGCATGTAAAAATGATGATCTGGAAATATGTTGTCCACTAAAAAGAGCCTTTTGTTTTTATGGGAAAAATTGAATAAAACTTGGTTTGTTTGTTTTTTAAAAAAGAAGTCAACTGGACTACGTGGCATAATCAAGAAGAAGGAATATGATCTCTTTTGTTTCCATGGCAATACTTTCGCCATGATTTACCCTGGCTGGGAAGGAAAGGATTCCCATGGAAGACGAGATTTCTTCTGTGATCAACCAGTGTAAGACTAGCATACAGCTAGCACTGGAGGCGCTAATAAGAAAGCATGCCTATTTCGCTCCCATTGCAATCCTTTCCAGCCAGCATAAGGTCCTACGATTTCTTCTTAGTTCCACCGGCACTAATTTTACGCTGGCAGCGCTACAAGGATAAGGTAGTGGTTTACCCTGGCTGTGGAGGAGAGGATTGGCATGGCAACAA
>NW_020769624.1:1733-21829 GCF_900518735.1 Pseudonaja textilis
AGGGTTATGGTTAGGGTTAGCGTTAGGGTTAGAGTTAGGGTTAGGGTAAGGATGAGGGTTAGGGTTAGGGTAAGGCTGAGGGTTAGGGTTACAGTTACGGTTAGGATTACAGAGAGGGTGAGGGTTAGGGTTAGGGTGCGTGTTAGGGTGAGGGTTAGGTTTAGGATTAGGATGAGAGTTAGGGTTAGGGTTAGGTTTACCCTTACGGTTACGGTTAGCGTTAGGCTGAGGGTTAGGGTTAGGGTTACGGTTAGGATTATGGTGAGGGTGATTGTACAGGTTAGGGTGAGGATTAGGGTGAGGGTGAGGGTTAGGAATAGGGTTAGGTTTACCCTTACAGTTAGGGTTAGCGTTAGGCTTAGGGTTACGGTGAGAGTGAGGGTTAGGGTTAGGGGTAGAGTGAGGGTGAGGGTGAGGTTGAGGTTTCGAGTGAGGGTGAGGTTTAGGGTGAGGGTGCGGCTTAGGATGAGGGTGAGAGTGAGGCTTAGGCTGAGCTGAGGGTTTGGGTTAGGGTTAGGGTGAGGGTGATGGTGCGGGTTGGGGTTAGGGTGAGGGTGAGGGTTACAGTTACGGTTAGGGTTAGGGTTAGGGTTAGGATGAGGGTTAGGGATTGGGTTAGGGTTAGGGTTAGGGCTAGGGTCAGGGTTAGGGTTAGGGTTAGGGTTAGGGTTAGGGATAGGGATAGGGATAGGGATAGGGTTAGGGTAAGGATGAGGTTTAGGGTTAGGGTTACAGTTAGGGTTAGGGTTACGGTGGGGGTTAAGGTTGTTCGGATGCAACATTTCCTGAGAAGTGATCAGATCTCAAAATGGAGGTCGAACAAAATTTAGCAGCATTGACACATTTGAAGAGCTTGGATTTCAAAATTAAGCTCATTTTCATGTTCTGCGGGGTGGGAAACATTCAACATCCACATGATATTTGGATGCAACTTTTCCTGAGAAGTTATCAGATCTCAAAATGGAAGGTCGAACAAAATTTAGCAGCATTGACTAACTTTTGAAGAGCTCGGATTTCAAAAGCTCATTTTCATGTTCTGCAAGGTGGGAAACGTTGAACGTCCACATGATGTTCGGAGGCTAGCTTTTCCTGAGTAATCACATGTCAAAACGGAAGGTCGAACTCAATTTAGTAGCAATGCAAACTTTTGAAGAAGAGCTCGGATTTTGATATTAAGCTCATTTTTATGTTCTGCGGGGTGGGAAACATTAAACATCCACATAATATTCGGATGCAACTTTTCCTAAATAGTTATCATATCTCAAAATGGAACGTCGAACTCAATTTAGCAACAATGCAAACTTTTGAAGAAGAGCTGGGATTTTGAAATTAAGGTCATTTTTATGGTCTGCGGGTTGGGAAACATTGAACATCCACATGATACTCGGATGCAACTTTTCCTAAATAGTTATCATATCTCAAAATGGAAGGTCAAACTCAATTTAGCAGCAATGCAAACTTTTGAAAAAGAGCTCAGATTTCGAAATTAAGCTCATTTTCATGTTCTGCACCATGGGAAACATTGAAGATCCACGATATTCGGATGAAACATTTCCTGAGAAATTATCACATCTAAAAGGGAAGGCTGAAAAAAATTAGGAGCAATTCAAACTTCTGAATAAGAGCTCGGATTTTGAAATTAAACTCATTTTCATGTTCTGCGGGGTGGGAAACATTCAAAATCCAAATGATATTCTGATGCTAGTTTTACTGATCACATCTCAAAATGGAAGGTCCAACTCAATTTAGCAACAATGCAAACTTTTGAAGAAGAGCTCGGATTTTGAAATTAAGCTCATTTTTATGTTCTGTGGGGTGGGAAACATTGAACATCCACATGATACTCGGATGCAACTTTTCCTAAATAGTTATCATATCTCAAAATGGAAGGTCGAATTTAGCAGCAATGCAAATTTTGAAGAAGAGCTCAGATTTCGAAATTAAGCTCATTTTCATGTTCTGCACGGTGGAAAACATTGAAGATCCACGATATTCGGATGAAACATTTCCTGAGAAGATATCACATCTCAAAATGGAAGGTTGAAAAAAATTAGGAGCAATTCAAACTTTTGAGGAAGAGCTTTGAATTTGAAATTAAACTCATTTTCATGTTCTGCGGGGTGGGAAACATTCAATATCCACATATTCTGATGCTAGTTTTTCTGAGCAGTTATCACATCTCAAAATGTAACGTTGAACCCATATTAGTAGCAATGCAAACTTCTGAAGAAGAGCTCGGATTTTGAAATTTAGCTGATTTTCATGTTCTGCTGGTTGAGAAACATTGAACTTCCACAAAATATTGGGATGCAACTTTTCCTTAGAAGTTATCACATCTCAAAATGTAAGGTTGACCCCGTATTAGTAGCAATGAAAACCTCTGAAGAAGAGCTCGGATTTGGAAATTAAGGTCATTTTCATGTTCTGCGCCATGGTAAACATTCAACATCCACATGATATTCCGATGCTAGTTTTTTCGGAGCAGTTATCACATCTCAAAATGGAAGGTCGAACTCAATTTAGCAGCAATGCAAACTTTTGAAGAAGAGCTTGGACTTTGAAATTAAGCTCATTTTTATGTTCTGCACAGTGGGAAACATTGAACATTCACATGATATTCGGATGAAACATTTCCTGAAAAGTTATCACATCTCAAAAAGGAAGGCTGAAAAAAATTAGGAGCAGTCAAACTTTTGAGAAAGAGATTCGAATGTAAAATTAAACATTTTCATGTTCGGCAGGGTGGGAAACGTTCAACATCCAAATGATATTCTGATGCTAGTTTTTCTGATCACATCTCAAAATGGAAGGACGAATTCAATTTACTAGCAATGCAAACTTCTGAAGAAGAGCTTGGATTTTGAGATTAAGCTGATTTTCATGTTCTGCCAGTTGAGAAACATTGAACTTCCACAAAATATTGGGATGCAACTTTTCCTTAGAAGTTATCACATCTCAAAATGTAAGGTTGAACCTGTATTAGTAGCAATGAAAACCTCTGAAGAAGAGCTCGGATTTGGAAATTAAGGTCATTTTCATGTTCTGCGCCATGGTAAACATTCAACATCCACATGATATTCCGGATGCTAGTTTTTTCGGAGCAGTTATCACCTCAAAATGGAAGGACGAATTCAATTTACTAGCAATGCAAACTTTTGAAGAAGAGCTCGGATTTTGAAATTAAGGTCATTTTTATGGTCTGCGGGTTGGGAAACATTGATCATCCATATGATACTCGGATGCAACTTTTCCTAAATAGTTATCATATCTCAAAATGGAAGGTCGAACTCAATTTAGCAGCAATGCAAACTTTTGAAAAAGAGCTCAGATTTCAAAATTCAGCTCATTTTCATGTTCTGCACTGTGGGAAACATTGAAGATCCACGATATTCGGATGAAACATTTCCTGAGAAATTATCACATCTGAAAGGGAAGGCTGAAAAAAATTAGGAGCAATTCAAACTTTTGAGGAAGAGCTTCGAATTTGAAATTAAACTCATTTTCAAGTTCTGCGCGGTGGGAAACATTCAATATCCACATGATATTCTGATGCTAGTTTTTTCTGAGCAGTTATCACATCTGAATATGTAAGGTTGAACCCATATTAGTAGCAATGCAATCTTCTGAAGAAGAACTCGGATTTTGAAATTAATCTCATTTTCATATTTTGCGGGTTGAGAAACATTGAACATCCACATAATATTCGGATGCAACTTTTCCTAAATAGTTATCATATCTCAAAATGGAAGGTCGAATTTAGCAGCAATGCAAACGTGTAGAAAAGCTCGGATTTTGAAATTAATCTCATTTTCATGTTCTGCAGCGTGGGAAACATTGAACATCCACATGATATTCGGCTGAAACATTTCTTGAGAAGATATCACATCTCAAAATGGAAGGTTGAAAAAAATTTAGCAGCAGGAAGGAAGGCTGAAAAAAATTAGGAGCAATTCAAAGTTTTGAGTTCTTTATTGTATATTTCCGGTATAATACCCAATAAAAATAACGCTGGTTTAAAGTCTATGTGTTGTTTTATCATTTTTTCCAACCATGTGTGGATTTTAGTCCAATATCTTTTTGCATCCAAACATGTCCACCACATATGGTAATATGAACCAGGTTTCTGATGACATTTCCAATATTTATCCGATTTGTTCTTAAACATTCTCGCAATTCTCGTCAGGGGTAGATGCCACCTATAAAACATCTTATACAAATTTTCTTTATATGCAGTTGACATTGTCATTTTATAATTTTGAGACCACAATTTTTGCCACTTCTGTAAATCAATCCCATATCCAAAACTTTCCCCCCAAGCAATTATCACTTCTTTAACTTGTTCTTCTTCCAATTTAAATTCTAATAAATGTCCATAAAAAATTTAATTACCTTTTCATCAGTACCCATCAGAATTGCTTCTTCTATGATTTGAAAGAAAGATTTTGGTAGTGTCTTTCTAATTTTCTTTGTTGATTTCTGTGTTTTATAATCCAATCGATCATTAATTATTCCATTGAAATCTCTCATCATACAAATATTAGCATAGTCTAGTTCAGTGATGGCTAACCTTTTCAGCTTGGTGTGTCGAAAATTGGGAAAAAGTGTAGCCTTCCTCGGGTCGTGTGTCACTTCAAGAAATATCAATAATTTGGGTTATGATGGACTGGGCTGGGGTGATCACACAGGGCTGTGAAACTCGTCTCCCTGGTCTCAGGGCTGCAGGTGTAGGATGTGGGATCAGAAGGCCACCTTACAGGGCTGTGAACCTCATGGGTCTCCTTTCCTCCTGTAGCATTCTGGAGGTAATGAAACTGACAAACCTGGAGAGGGGAGGAGCTGGCGCCATGACGATATGGCTTGCAATCGAGCTCTTCGATTGCAGCCCATATCTTTGCTTCCGGCCGGTCCAAACGAACCATAGGGATGGCTATTGTGAAGGGTATACCCTGTGGACTCCAGGGACACTGCAAAGTCCCTGGATGACCCGGGAGAAGTTCCTTTTGCTGGCAGCGGAGAGGCAGCCCCCAAGCTGCTGAAGTCGGGGCAGCTCCAGAAAGGAAGAGGCTGAAAGAGAAAGTGTGTTGGCTGGGTGAGAAACTTTTTTTTTTCAATTTTTTGAGGTTTGAAAGGACACTTTGATTATTAGAAGAAATCTGTGTGATTTTTGACAAAATTGATTAAGCGGCGTTTTTTTTAAGGGAGACGTCAAAGCGAGGCTTTATTTTTTTTATTTTCTTTTTCGCTACCAGACTTCATTGTTATTTACTGGATAACCGGACTGTTCTTTTTTACATATATATTTTCTATTCTCCCTTTGGATTTCTTTTTTTTTTTTCCTTAGGCTAGAGGCTCCCTTTGGTTATTTTTTTTCTTTTTTTGTATATATATGTATATACTTGCGTTTTTTTTAATTTTAATTATGCTGTTTTGAGAGGAGGGGGGAAAGTGAGAACTAAGAAACTTTGTAACACTGCCAACTAGAGGCTTGGAAATATTCTACTTGAAGTGGAGAGAGATGTGAAAGACTCCTTCTCAAGGACATTTCTTGATAAGGTAGGGGGAAGAGCGCAGTAGAATATTATTACAGGTGCTCTTCTGGATTTCTGTCAACAATTAAATATTTATGGCTTGGCTTTGAAGCTTGTGAGAAAGGGAAGGGAGTCATAATAAGAGCCTTGGACAACTAAGCAGAGTGCAGTGTGTTGTTTCTATTTTCTCTTTCTAATCCTTTTTTTAGTTTCGCTACCCCAACCCCCCCAACTAGCATTGTTGTATATTTTTATTCCAGTAAGGTCTTTATTTTTAATTTTACTTATTTTCAAGGGGAAGCCTTAGAATTTTTCATTTTTATTTTATTTTGATTTTTTTTCTTTTTCCATTGGGATTTTTGTTTTTTTTTTTTTATCTATGCTTTTGGATTATTTTGGTCTCCTTTTTTTTTTTTCAACTGTGATTTTTTGGCTGGATTAAGGTGTGAAGAACCTGAAGAAATTTATCCTATTTTTTTTCTTTTTGGCTTTGGTTTTGTTTATTATTATTATTATTATTGGGTCTTTTTTATTTTTATTTTTATTTTTTATTGTGGATTATTTTACAATTAGACTAGGGTCAGGAAGAACCTGAAGAATTTTTTTTCTCTTTTCTCTTCTTTCTCCTTTATTATTGGGCTTTTTATTATTGGACTTTTTCATTTTGGATTATAATTGGCTATTTTCCTAATTGGATTAAAATTTGAAAGAACTTTGAAGATTTTGAACCATCTAAAATGAGTAGGAAACTTATACCTTCGGGTGCCTCTGTGTCTACTTCTGCCCCCCCACCATCTGGACAACGTTCAATTCAGGTAATGTTAAAGCAAGACAAAGAAAAAGAACAAGAAAAAGTAACCTTACAGATGATTATGCAAGGAATTCAAGACCTTAAGATAAAAACAGACACCATTGAACAAAGAACAGGGAGGACTGAGGAAAAAGTGGAAAATATTCAACAGATGATGGTGAAGTATGATGAGAGACTTCAAAAAGTTGAAGAGGGTAAACGAAGAGAGGAGAAGATTGGAAATATTGATAGCAGACTAACAGTGGTTGAACAAGAAAAAAGTGGGATGCTGAAGTGGGAGATGGAGAGGTCAGAATTTTATCTTAGATTTCAAAATATAGAGGAAGAAAAAGGGCAAGATTTGGCTGCGATAATGATAGAAATCTTGGCTGACGCTTTGGAAATAACAGAGGAAAAGATGATGGATGGAGTAGATGAGATATATCGAGTCTTTACAAGATAAGTCCGTATTAGATTTACTAAAAAATCTATCAACACAAATTTTACAAGCGGCAAGAGAGAAGACGTTGAAATATAAAGGCAAAGAAATCTTGGTCTTAAAACAAATACCCAGAAGAGTGAGAGAGATGAGAAGAGAATATCGATTTCTGACTAAAATGTTATTGAAAAAGGAGGTGAATTACAGATGGTTGATCCCAGAAGGATTGATGTTTACATGGCAAGAACAGAGACACAGAATTGACTCAATTGAGAAAGCAGAACTTTTTTACGCAGAATTTTTTTGGAAGGAGAGAAGAAGAGGCAGAAAAAGAGATTTCATTAATTGAATTTCAAGAGGAACAAATGGAGATTGGAAAAGAAGAAGGCGCAGTAGGTGGACAGGTGGATATTAAAGATCAGCGGGAACTAAGATCTACGAGAGCGGCTAAACCTAAATATAAAATATAACCATGGAAGAGAAAAAACTGATTACAATGAATATAAATGGACTGAATTCAGCTGCTAAGAGAAGGAAGATTTTTCATAAATTAGGGAAATTAAAATTTGATATAATTTGTTTACAAGAAGTACACATTAAAAAGCAACATGAACAATTGTTAGTACAACCAAAATTAGGGAAATTGTTTACTTCTTTGACTCAATGTAAGAAAAGAGGAGTGGTTTTATATATCAAAGAGGCCACCCCAGCAAAATTGATTTACGCTGATGAAGATGGGAGAATATTAATGGTGGAAATAACGGACAACAATAGAAAGATACTTTTGACTGAAATTTATGCTCCAAATGATAAACAGGAAGAATTCTATAAAAAATTACATATGAAATGTGGTAATTCATCATATTCTGTAAGTCCTTCGTACAGCTAATGCATAGATCTGGGGATTTACAAACACCCCTCATGGGGGCAGTATTTGCCTTTGTAATGGGTGTTTGGTCCTGTTTTGATCTGCAAAGCTTAGAAGGAATCAGGTATATCGGTGAAAGGTCATAGTACCCAGCCGAGCCATTCCCGTGGGACTTTCCGTGCTTAGATATTCTCATGGGACTTTCCACAGTATATTATCACCCTGCTGAGGTAATGTTGAGGTCATTGTTTTGATTTTGTACTTGCAATTTCTTTCAATAAAAGCTGGTACCTGGGTTCTCTCGGGGCTGGCATTTGCTCAGACGGTTCCCTGCGTCTCATTTCAAGTGCCAGACCACCACAAGTGGTGACCCCGACGTGATAGTTTGGAAGAGCTATACGTTTTGACGTGATAGCTTTGAAAGGCTATACGTTTCCTGCATCCTATACTCATCGTCGCGGACGTCAACTGGGCCCTCATCTTCTTCGCTGGACGGAGATAGATTCTTTTCGTGAGTATGGGGGGAGATTTCTCGAAGGCTCAGAAAGGGCACATCAGGGAATTGAGAGGAATCACTTGGAATAGGTTTAAGTTTGGAGTTCATAGTAGAGGACATATCGTAGGAAAGAAAGAAATTGAGGACTTATTACAGTATGTTTGGAAACATATTCAGTCATATCCAGAGGGAGGTAGTATTAAAGTAGAGTCCTGGAAAAAGATAGGGAAATTTTTGCACGAGGAACCTCGTGCCCCTTCTTCAATTTTGTTAACCTGGAGGGTGGTTATGGATGCGTTAGCTACTCATGAACAACCGCTCCTAGCACCCCCTGAAGAAGGTTTGCCGCCTTACCATGCGGTACGTTTAT
Source organism: Pseudonaja textilis (assembly GCF_900518735.1). The sequence goes on from NW_020769624.1 coordinate 10,225, forward strand.
TGCCGCCGACAGCACCTCCAGATAAATCCAGAGGACTGTCAGGCACTGAAAATACTTTGTCAGAAGATAAGAGTTTGCCTTTAAGAGTTCAAGTAGATGCAGTTACTGCAGCTATTCAAGAAGCAACAAATAGAGGGGAATTATCAGGAGATGATTTGGTGGAATTTGGAGTGGAGATTCAACTTAATCCAGTAGAAATTGGCGTGGACGTTGCTTTAAATCCGCAGCGCGTGTGGAAGCCTTTACCTCTCAAGATTTTAAAGGAAGTTAAGCAAGCAGTAAAAGAATATGGTGTTAGATCGCCATATGCTCAGGCATTGTTAGAAGCAGTTGGTTATGGAAATAAAATGATTCCAGCTGACTGGAAGGCTCTGTTAAATATGATTTTAACTCCAGCTCAATTTTTGGTGTTAGATCAGAAATGGAGACAGCTGGCAGTTCAGAGGGGAACAGCAAATGTTACCCCAGATCAGCTTTATGGAGCTGGTAATTTTACAACAGTGGAACAACAGAGAGATGGAATGCCTGAGGAGGGGTTCGTTCTTCTCCCACAATTAATTTTACAAGCCATGGGGGCTCTCCCTGACAGCGAAGGTGGTGAGAAGACCTTTACTAACATCAAACAAGGGAACAATGAACCCTATGAAAATTTCATTAGCAGATTGAAAGTGGCTATTGAAAGGCAAATTGATAATCAATTCGCCCGGAATGAATTGCTTTTGAAGTTAGCGGTAGAACAGGCTAATGCAGAGTGTAAAAAGATTTTGAATCCACTTATTGTGAGTGGAGAGCGAGAAATCGCCGATTTAATTAATGCATGTAGAAAGGTGGGGAGTCAGACTTTTAACATGGAGACTTTAGCTCTGGCTCTGCAGGCAGGAAATGCTAAAAAAGGAACTTGTTTCAATTGTGGGAAGCCTGGACATTTTAAAGCGCAATGTCGGGCTCCTGGAGGGGGTCAAAGTCAGCAAAATGAGAGATCAATGGGACAGGGTGTGACCTAAATCAGTATATCAGATGCTTCTACAGTCTTTACTGATGGAGGAAAAAAAATTTTTTTTTGTGCTTGTGTTTGGAAAGATAAATCTGGAATTTGGCATACAAAAGTGACATCAGAGCAGAAGTCTGTCCAGCAGGCAGAACTTGCTGCTGTAGTTTTGGCTTTTCAATATTTTCAAAATCAGGATTTTAATCTAATAGTGGATTCTTTGTATGTATATAATTTGTTACCCTTTGTAGCAGGTTCTTATTTGTCTCCTGGAATATCACCCAATATTCTACGTTTGCTTTTGTTGTTGCAAGGATGTTTGGAGCAGCGTGTGAATGTGTGTTTTGTTGCCCATATTCGTAGTCATAGTAATTTGCCTGGAATTTTATCTCAAGGCAATGCCAAAGCTGACAGTGCTGTAACTTCAGTTCTCACTGTCCAGCCATGGGACAGTCATAGTTATTTTCATCAAAATGCTAAAGCGTTAGCACATCAATTCAAGCTTACTGCTGCAGAAGCTGCTGCCATAATTCAACAATGTCCAACTTGTTCAAAACAGGGCACGGCTATTCCTATGGGAGTCAACCCCAGGGGGTTGAAACCTTCAATGATTTGGCAAATGGATGTTACTCAATATCCATCATTTGCACCCTGGAAGTATATACATGTGACTGTGGATACTTATTCAGGATTTCTAATGGCTACTCCTCAAAGAGGTGAAGCGGTTAAACATGTCATCAATCATTGCATTAAGACATTTTCAGTTGCTGGTACGCCTCAAACCTTAAAAACAGACAATGGTGCGGCTTATCGGAGCACAGTCTTTGATCAGTTTTGCAAACAGTGGTCCGTGGAACATAAATTTGGAATTCCATACAATTCCACAGGACAAGCTATTGTGGAGCGTTATAATGGCACGCTCAAGAATATGTTAGCTAAATTAAATAAAAAAGGAGGGAAGCTCCTGGGGCTTCCGGCAATTCAAGATCATTTAAATCTTGCTTTGTATACTTTAAATTTTTTAAATTTGTCTGGTAACCCCCCTGCGAGTGCGGCCAGCAGGCATTTTTCTTCTCCTTCTACAGATGCAGTGAGGCCTCGAGTGTTGGTGCGATTTCTTCCGGATCCGGCATGGGTTCCCGCTGAGCTGATTACATGGGGACGTGGTTATGCAGCAGTAGAACATCTTGGTCAAATTCGTTGGGTTCCTGGTCGATGCGTTCGGCCTGATCATTCGCAGGCGCCTTCGCAGGCACCAGTGAAGGAGGTTTCGGAGGAGCAGGATGGCATTTCTGTGGTTTCTGATTCCGTTCCTGTGGTTCCTGATTCTCTTGATGCCGGCAGTCCAGGCGCGGCGCTGTGAAGGCTGGGAAAAGATGACTGCTTATCTGAGATTGCCAACTTGTATGCAGCAGGTTCCTTTGGGGAATCGGACTAAATTGATCTGCAAACAGCGGCATCCTTTGATTTTTCCAGCATATTGGTCCTGGCATAAGGGTCAAGACCTTCTTCACTCGGGACCTGATAAGGATATTATATCTTCAGCCTGTGCTACAACTTTGATCCTGTTTAATGTTTCTGTTTCAGACTATGGACAATATTGGTGTCAATTGGAGTTGCCTAAGTTACCTTACACAATCTCTCTTTCCATTCGTCTTATGCCTCCACGGACTCTAATACGGAGGCAGAGAGCTGCTATTATCTCAGAAACCAGAGACCTTGGAGATAATTTATGGAAAGAAAATTCCTACATCAAGGACGTTCGGATTGCAGCAAAGAGTTTAAATGTTACTAATTGTTGGCTTTGTATGCATGTACCTGGGTCTGGGAAAGGTGGAGTTTTGTTACATGGTGTTCCTTTGAATGAGCGAACAAGTACTAATTTAGGTAATTATAATAATTTTAATCATTGGCTTTACTGGGGTCCGGACCCCGAAGAGTGGAATCAAACATTGTTCACAACAAAGGTAACTTTCACTACCAAAGCCTCGGTTTGTTATTACCGCCCCCCTGTAGGGACTCAATCTATTTTGCTGGGAAATACTACGCTCTGTCAGAAGGTGATTCCTTTGGAAGGAGGATGTATGAAATGTGTAAAAAGCATTACTGGTAAGAACAACTGCATAAATCGGATATCTTCTACGTTATCCCTGGCTTTGAAAGGTTCCGATGACTGTTGTATAAATCAAACAGTCACTAAGAGGCCTGATATTGGTAACGGGGCATATGTTCTCTGTACTTGGATGTGGTTAATGTGGAAGTGGGAAAGTCAAGCCTCCGATAATACCTATCATAAGCATTTAAAATACTTTCCTCTTCCGGATGGGTTATGGTTGTTATGTGGGGACACTGCCTATCAACAATGGCCAAAGGATTGGTCTGGAGTGTGTACTATAGGATTTGTAATTCCTGTCATCTATAAATTAGAGGGTTTACCAATTGGGATGCGTATTCGTAATCGAGAAGTTGATTCTGGTCTGACTGTGGGTGGTAATTTGTGGACTCAGATTTCTAGGGCAGCAATCCCACCTTTGGGAATAGCTATGAACTATGAAGATATTCATATTTTAAATAATTTTACTGTTGCTATGTTTAATGATACTGTTAAGAATATTAAGATGTTAAATGAAGAAGTGTCTGAAATTCGCCAAGTTACTTTACAAAATCGTTATGCTTTAGACATAATGTTAGCTGCTAAAGGAGGAGTTTGTGCTTTAATTCATTCACATTGTTGTGTTTTTATACATAATTATGAGCCTAACATTACAAGAACTGTTCATGATATGGAAGACCGCATAGCTGAACACGAAGCAGGAAAAGATGGCTTCAATAAGTCACTTTGGGCTTTGCTATGGGATTGGCTTCCTGACAGCTCATGGTTACGTTTATTGCTTCAATTAGTTGTAATAATTGTTATTATACTTATTATGTTATGTTGCTGTATTCAATGTATTCCTAATCTATTTCAAATGTGTACCTCAGCTTTTCAGCGTATGAGACCAAGTTGCGAGGGAACTGTGTATTATGCCACTAAAACACCCCCTATCTTTGAATAAATAAAAAAGGAGGGAATGTGGTAATTCATCATATTCTGTAAGTCCTTCGTACAGTTAATGCATAGATCTGGGGATTTACAAACACCCCTCATGGGGGCAGTATTTGCCTTTGTAATGGGTGTTTGGTCCTGTTTTGATCTGCAAAGCTTAGAAGGAATCAGGTATATCGGTGAAAGGTCATAGTACCCAGCCGAGCCATTCCCGTGGGACTTTCCGTGCTTAGATATTCTCATGGGACTTTCCACAGTATATTATCACCCTGCTGAGGTAATGTTGAGGTCATTGTTTTGATTTTGTACTTGCAATTTCTTTCAATAAAAGCTGGTACCTGGGTTCTCTCGGGGCTGGCATTTGCTCAGACGGTTCCCTGCGTCTCATTTCAAGTGCCAGACCACCACAATGAAAATGGCCGGACTGGACTATGCTAATATAATTATGATGGGAGATTTTAATGGAAACGTGGACAATAAACTGGACTATATAGCAACTACAGCAAAGTATAATAGAAAAATTCTTCCTAAATCCTTTTTTAAAATGACAGATGAACTAATTTTAAAAGATATATGGAGAGAAAGAAATGCTAAACTTAAGCAATATACTTTCTATTCAAATAGACATTTATCATGGTCCAGATTAGATATGATTTGGATTTCAACAGAATTAAAATCTAGCGTTCAAGAAGTAAACATTGAAACAAGTACTTGGGAGATTCCCCTTTTTCCACCCATTGATCCCCAAAGAAGGATTCCAATACCCAGCAATCGTCCAGCTGCTCCCCCATTTCAGATGGAGCCTGATTGGCCTCTTTGCTTCAGACACAGAGAATGGAGATAATTTCATGAGGACTTTCCCTCCTATGCTTGTCAGGAATGGAATTTGTGCTGTTATATTACAATGATTCACAACAACTGGACATAAAGCATTCCTCAGGGAGGCCCTCTCTTAGTGGAGACAAGTCAATGTCTCTGTTCAGGGAATATGATTCCATCTGGGACAGAATTCTTCTTTTCCATGTGGCATTTATGCATTTCCCAGGACCCATTGAAGGGAAAGTCTGGATCCTCAAAAATCTTGCAGGGTATCCAATGAAGGAGGACATACTTCTCAAATACATCCATAGTATTTGGAACTTTGCTTATCTGAGAACAAAAAGGCCAACAGATGCTGCCTTTGAACCTTATTTCTTTGTAGAAGATCAGTTTCAAGATCATTATTTCCGCTGTTCCCTTTCCAAGCATATCTTTTCTGTCAAAGGCTGGAGAAGATGCACCCAGAAAGCCCCACTGGAGACCCAGGAGAAAAGCAACAGGAAATGTATCATAACTAACTGTCATTGCTACAGTTTCATTCAGACTTTGGCCCAGGCCATGAATGCCACCTATTCCTCCAGATCGAGGAGGGGAAGGAAGGAGGGAGAAAAGCGTTTGGGGGCTCCAAAGCTGCAGCCATGGCAGGTATGGGGTCCCGATAGGGATCCATTAATCTGAGATCCTTTTGGCGAAGGAATCCGGAGGAGAAGGAGGGGAACATCTCAACCTTCTTGTGCTACAAAAGGTCAAGAGATTTGCACCATCTAATTGCTCCTGTCTGGCACTCCAGAATAACAGGGAGCAGATCTGAAGTTTCTGTCTAGCCTCTGTTAGAAGAAATCTCCTTCTGGGTTCAGTTCCAAGCAGGGAAGAAAGATGCTGGAAACATGGTGACTGCTTGGAAGATGGTTTAATGGTGGAGAGGAGCACATGCCTTGGTTGAGGAAAGAAGGGCTGAGATGCTGAGAGTGCAATTGTTTTATGCCCTCTGTTGGGATTTGAATTTGAGCTTGTATTCTGATCAGTTGTCAGACTCCCATGGGGCCATGCAGGGGCAACTGTAGGCTGTCCTGAGTCCCAGGCTTGGTTGAGCCTGGCTGGATGGTGATGTAATTAAAAGGCTTTGTGCAATTCCTATTATAGCTTTACCTGGAGTAGATCTTTGTTATGTAAAATAGACTGGCCTAGGCCAGAGTAATGGTCCATTAGCAAAGGTGGGAGGGGGGGCTGAGTTTCAGCCTCTCTGAGTTTCTACTTTTCTTTTTAGGGGAAATGTATTCTCCCTTTTTAGTATATCCTAAACTATTTCATTTTCCTAGGAGAGGGGAGGGTTTTAAATCCCAATACCTCTTTCAGTCTTTGGAAGAGTCTTGAATCCTCCCTTGTCCAATTGAGAGATGTTGTAAGTTGGAAAAGCTGCTCTCATAATCTCCTCCTTGTCTTCTCTCAAGACTCAGTTTCAGGTTGCAGTCAAGTACGATGTTGAGATTGTTTTCATAAACATGTATTTATTTACCAATAACTCAAGATGGCAAATGTCTCCAAGACAGCTTCCTCCTTCAACCCATCCACTTTTACTACAGTCACAGACCAGCATTATAAATAATAATAATAATTGTTCTATCGCCAGAACAAAGCAGACTCGAAGACCAGAGTTGAATTCAGCTCTTTATTAACTGTCAGTAACTTCAACTAAAGACGAGCCACGGCAGCCGTTTTTATAGCGGCTACTCGTGGCTTGCAACCAATGGCATTTATTTAAACTTCCTGCCGCTTAGGCGGCCAATCAGAAACTATCGTTATTAACCAGTTGTTAAGCTATGTTAACTAACCAATAGGAATGCAGTATTACGAGTATGTACATAAGTACACTACACCCCTCCCCTCTTGGTTTGCTCCAACGTTACGTGACATAGTCGTGCAAGTAGGAGGGGCTTTTGCGAGTCCTTGTTGACCTGCACAGTTCAGTCTCTGTGTTGGCCTCCACCGGTTCGGACAGACCTGCTGTCCTTCCTGCTCTTCTCTCTGGAACCTCCTGGAAGGGTGACTCAGCCATGCTGCTCCTGCCGTGCCTTGTAGGGTTGGTTGGATGGTCTCCATTGTTCCTTTGCAAGGTGTGAGGGCAGGTAGAGTTGGCTTGACTGCTTCTTTCCTGGTTCTCCTTCAGCTCTCCTCTTCCAGATTCATCTAATTGTAAGTAATTTTTATTTTTTTCTGGATTTTCAGCTTCTGGTTGGTGGTTTGTAACTGGAGGGTTTTCATTTCCTTTATTATTTAAAGGTTCCCCCCCCCTCTGGATTTTTCATTAATTTCTGGTGGTGCTTGTAGAAGTTTTTGTTCCATGTTGCGGGGTATGTCGGTGTTGCATTCGATGTATCGTGACCGTAATTGATTGATGTGTCTTTTCCACGATCTGCCGTCAGTTGTTACTAGTTGATACGATCAGGGACCTGTGATTTGTGTGATTGTTGCCGGTAGCCACAACGGTTCTCCAGTAAGATTTTTTGCATATACCAGGTCGCCTGGCAAGAATGAGCGATACTTACTGGAAGAGTCAGGTGGCTTTTCGGGGTTGTAAGTGGGGTGTAGTCTGTCCAAATATGAGCGCAATTTTCTCCCCATTAACAGTTCAGCTGGGCTCTTGTTTGTTGCTGAGCATGGCATTATATGTTGGATGGTGAGCATGGTGTTGATTTTTTCTTGCATGTCGTTTCCTTCAAGTTTTTCTAATGCTTCTTTTGTGTAACGAACCATGTGTTCCGCCCTTCCGTTCGCCGCTGGATGAGCTGGCGCTGTCAGAGCGTGTCTTATTCCTTGCTCTGCGAGGAATTGTTCAAAAGCCAAAGCTGTAAACTGTGGCCCATTGTCCGATACTACTACATCTGGTAGATCGTGGGTGGCGAAGAGTTTCTTTAGCTGTTTGGTGACAGCTTCCGTTATTGTTGAACTCATGATGCTGACTTCTAACCAGTTTGAATAGGTATCCACAGTGATTAAGTATGTATATCCTTTTGTAGATCTGGCAAAGTCTATGTGGATCCTTGACCAGGGGCTTCTGGGTGTCTCCCAGTCAAGGGGGGTGACTGGCATTTGTTACATGTTTTGACCCAGGTTTCAATGACTTTATCTATTCCTGTTTACCTGTTCGTCTTCTTCTTTGGAGTTGGTTGATGATTCAATATCTTCATGGTGAGAGGTTGTGATGATATGCTTCTGGGCCCCCTCTGCTTTCTTTTCTCTGTTCTTGCTCGGGCTGTTGGTTGTATTCATCTGTTTCATTTTTGCCACGGATTTCTTTGCTGCTTCGGCTGCAGTTGCTTCAGTGATGGCCTCATTTGTGGTAATGTTGGGTCGGTTTAGCAGTTTGCTCTGTAGGGTAGAATCTCTCAATCCAAGGACTACGCGATCCCTCATGGCTTCATCCATGTTGAGGAACTTGCATGCCCCACCAATGTCTCTTAGTGCTGTTATGAAGTCTCCAATACTTTTGCCCTTTTGTTGGTCATGCATGAAGAATTCATGTCTTCTAATGAGATTGGACACGACAAGCGTGTAATGGTTTCTCAGCATTCGATTCAGGTCTGGCCATGCCATCTGTTTAACATCAGTGGGTCTTGCTAATGCCTTCACCATTTTAAAAATGGTTGGGCCGCAATGCATCAGGAATACAGGTCTCTTCCTCTGGTCAGTGATTCCTTGCAGTTCGTTGCTTTCTAAAAACATCAGGAACCTGTCAATATATGACTCCCGGTCTTCTTCGGCTGGGTTGAACGGTGCGGGTGGTGAATTGTTGCCGGCCATCTTGTCCATCTTTTGGCTGTCATTGCCACGTGCTTACGGTCTTTATTCCTTCAATCCCACCCTCGTTGCCAGTGTTCTATCACCAGAATAAAGCAGACTCGAAGACTGGAGATGAATTCAGCTCTTTATTCAACTAAAGTCGAGCCATGGCAGCCCTTTTTATAGCGGCTGCTCGTGGCTCACAACCAATGGCATTTATTTAAACTTCCCGCTGCTTAGGCGGCCAATCGGAAACTGTCGTTATTAACCAATCGTTAAGCTATATTAACCAACCAATAGGAATGCAGTATTATGAGTATGTATATAAGTATACTACAATAATAATAATAATAATAATAATAATAATAATAATAATAATAATAATAGAGAAAAATAAAAATAAATGACAGTCAAGGGGCAGTTAGAGTCTGCCTAATTCTGAGGCATGTGCGAATATGTAGCAATATAAATGTTCTAAGTAAATAATTTTGCATTAGAGCAGAACAGAATTTGGCCCCATTCAGAGAAACTCCTTCCTACTGATCTGAAAACTGCAGTTGCACGTAAAAGAGTTTTGTATTTCTGGGATATTTTATCAGGAGAGGCGTCACAAGTGAATCCCTGAATCATGATAGGAGATGCAGCATAGCAGGCCGTGAGCTGCAGTTCGAGTGGCCCCTTGTCCACAGGGACCCAGTCTCAGCTCAGGCACTCTTTCTTTGTATCGGCCCCCTGAAACTGCTCTGGGAACTCAGTTGCAGCAACTGTAGGTTAATTCCCTTTGGACTTTTGACATGGTTATTCGATATAAATATCTCATTGCTCTAAAGCAGGGGTTCCCAACCTGGGGTGCTTGCACCCCCTGGGGGTGCGAGAGGATATTTCAGGGGGTGCAAGAAAAGTCCAGGTAATAGGATATTGGCTATATGTTGGCATTTTTATTCCAGGGGGTGCGAGGTTCGAGTGAAATTTCTTTAGGGGTGCAGGGCGAAAAAAAGGTTGGGAACCACTGCTCTAAAGGCTCCTCAAATAAACATTCTTGGGAAGAGCAGCCCCATCTTGTTGATCTTTGAGACCTTGTTTGAGTTCACTAAGTGCACTAACTCATCCCTCATCATTAAAAGCCCTTCCCTGGAGAAGCCCAGATGCAGGAGGTTTTGTAAGATGGCCCCGGACTTGTAAGATGGCCCTGATTCAAAGCTGTCTTCTGCAAGGAGAGAACTGAAACATGTAGGGGGAAAGAGGAGTTTTAAGCAAGGTGCAAAAATGTAAATCTATGCATCTTTTTTATTTTGGATAGTCCAGCCTCCCTCCTTAGTGCTACATTTGGGACACAGGGCACTACCTGAAATATTCTCCTGGAATTTGGATTGCACCCTTTACAGAGGAGTAAATGAGGAGTGCAGGGGCTGAGTACCAAAGAGTAGCTGTGTGTTCATTTTCCCCACAACAACCCTGTGAGGTGAGTTGGGCTGAGAGACTGGACCCAAATCCCCCAGCCTGCTTCGTGACCAAGGTCGGACTTGAACTCACAGCCTCTTGCTTTCTACTTCGGGGGCTTAACCAGTAGACCAAACTGGCTCCCTTACATACTTATCAAGCTTAGAACAATCCTTCATCATTAACGTTCTTATATGAGATACTATAATTTATCAAATCCTAAAATCCAGATAGTTTTCTACTGCTTTTTAGTCATACAGTTGTTTCTAGGAGGAAATCAAAAATATTTTTCTGGAAATTTGGTAATGTTTAAATAAGATCAAAGTACATTTGCCTGGGAATTGTTATAAATCTTGTATGATAGTGATTTATCAACTCTATTATATTAATGACAATATAGAAAAATTGATGAATTATGTTATATCTTTCCACTTTTATGACAAAGATTAAAAAATTAAAAATTATTTGAGTACCACTTTTATCAGTGGTGGAATTCAATTTTTTTTACTACTGGTTCTGTGGGCATGGCCTTATTTGGTGGGCATGGCTTGGTGGTCATGTGACTGGATGGGTGTGGCTTAGTGGTCATGTGACTGGGTGGGCGTGCTTGGTGGTCATGTAACTGGGTGGGCATGGCTTGGTGGTCATGTGACTGGGTGGGCGTGGCCAACTCAATGTCACTCACATCAAGGGGTACCTCACCTGGCTCCTCCCCTCTCAGCCATTCCTTGTCACCCAGCCTCAACGTATCTATAGTTCTGTAAAAATGTTGTTCACCTTTTTTTTGACTTTATTATCTGCTTACTATAGATGTCCTTTCATGGACCACTGAAAGGAGGAAATGGCTCACATGCTTTGCCCAAGAGGGTGATAGGCAACAGGTTTTTAAGGGACTGCCAGAAAGAAGGGGGGGGGGGGGCAATGTATTTTCCAAAGAAGCAGAAGGCAAAACAAGAAGCGATGGATGGAAACTGAACAGAGAGAGAAGCAACCTACAACTGAGGAGAAATTTTCTGTCAGTGAGAACAATTAACCAGTGGTACTGCCTGTCTCCAGAAGTTTTTAAGAAAAGACTGGACAGCCATTTCTCTGAAATGGCATAGGGTCCCCCCAAAAGTCCCTTCTAAGTGTTATTCTGACACCTTTCCCAGGACCTCTACTCAGTGTTTGGCATCCTCAGTTTTCCTGCCTGAGCTGGGGGTTGGACTAGAAGACCTCCAAGGTCCCTTTCAATTCTGTTTAAACACACATGTGTTTATGCTCTGGACTATAGACACTGAATGCATGTAAACCCCGAAAAATATGTGGTAGCCCTGGGCAAAAGAAAGGCAGTAGAATCACTCTCAGTGTAGGGACAGTGTAAAATATTAACACATGATAAATAATGGAACAATTAAAAATAATAGCACAGAGTTTTATCTCTCTCTTTCTCTTCCTATTTTTTTCTTTCTTTCTCTACCTTCTTTCTTTCTTTCTTTCTCTACCTTCTTTCTTTCTTTCTTTCTTTCTTTCTTTCTTTCTTTCTTTCTTTC
>NW_020769624.1:21839-49363 GCF_900518735.1 Pseudonaja textilis
TTCTTTCTTTCTTTCTTTCTTTCTTTCTTTCTTTCTTTCTTTCTTTCTTTCTTTCTCTCTCTCTCTCTTTCTTTCTCTATCTTCCTCTTTCTTTCTTTCTTTCTTTCTTTCTTTCTTTCTTTCTTTCTTTCTTTCTTTCTTTCTTTCTTTCTTTCTCTCATACACACACACACGCGTGCATGCACACACACACAGCACTTAACAGACAAGCATTTTGAAGCAGCTCCTTTAAATTTCTCCAAGGCTTGAATGGATTCCCCCACCCTCTCTGTCAGACCGCACTCCTTCTCACTCCAGCACTTTAACTCACAAGGGGAAAGTAATACTTGCAGCGTCCATGCCTTTCTTCCTTTTCCCTGGGGAGAAAGAAGATGTGGGGAATGGAAAGCTAGGAAGCGATCGCAAGTGAGCGACCGGGCGACTGGGTTGGGGGCGTGGCCAGCCAGGGATTGCCACTGGTTCGGTGACCCATACCAAATAAAAGCTACCGGTTCACCCAAATAGGTGTGAACTGATTGAATAGCACCTCTGGTTGGAAGGGTTGTTGACAAGAGCGTCTTGGTAAAGATCTGTTGGTCGCTCTTGGCAGCCTTTTAGGGTGGGCTGGTATTCCTGCTTCCAAGGGTGCCAAAAGGCATCGGAAGGCTGTTGGAATGGCTGGTGCGAAGATATCTGCCTGGGCTTGGGTCTGCTGCCGATCAACACTGACTATTCTTGAGATGTCCCATCCCAGGTCTGTCTTGAAGGTGAAGGGGGAGCCTCCCAGGCCCCTGACGACTTCAGTGTAAGCTAAAGCATCAGGGGCATCTAGTCCCAGCAAGACCAAAATCTTGGCTTCAGGATCTAAAGTGGGAAAGTGATGAGCCACATGCTGCAGGTGAGGTATGTTGCTTGATACCAATGGTGTTGCAATCTTGCTGCAGTTGGCTGGTATCCCATCCCATTCTAGCACAGGTGGCAGTGGGAATCAGGAATTTCCATCAAACGACTCTATGCAGAGTCTTGTAGCTTTTCTCCCCACCGTGCTTCGTGTTGCGTTGCATGTTGATAGCGTGAAGTGCACCTCTTCCTTCTGAACATCAAAGTGGTCAAAGAATGCAGATCTGGCCAGCGAGCTCTCGCTCTGAGGATCCAGTATTATGTACACCTTCACTGCTTCTTCTGGGTGTCCCTCGGAGTAGACGTTGACCAAGCAGATTGGATGACACGAGCATGGGGCTGGTGTGTTAGAGCACACTGCCTACAATTGAACACTCACCTGTGGCTCCGAGTGTGTTTCTGCAGCATGCTGAGGCTCCTTGGTTGAGGGAGGGTTATGAGTTGTCTGCTGTGGTGGCTCAGAGTCTGGATGCAGAGCGGCTAGGTGCCTGTCACTTTTGCATAGAGGACAGTGCACTATGGCTGTGCAGTCTGTAGAAGCATGCTTAGAAGATTTGCAACACTTGTCACAGAATCTGAACTCCCTTCACAAATGCTTTCTTTGGTGCAGAGGTTTCTGTGCAAATGCATGACACCTGTTCAGTGAGTGTGGAGCATTGTGTTATTGGACAAATTTGGGCTCTTGGTTTTGTCAGAGGTTGTGCCTGATGGATTTTCACCTGGACTCTTTATAGCTGTGGTTGCGACCTCTGTTTTATGCAAGCCCTTGCAGCCCCCGCCCCACTCTGAGTGCCCCCCCCACTCCAGTCTGCTCTCTGGCGGGACCCCCTTCCTGGTGAGGCTCCTCCTTGCCAGACCCTCTTGCAGCCTCTTGTCCCTGGGGGCAGCTAGGGGGGCATGTCTAAGTGCAAAGGGTGGGAAGGGACACACAATGAAGCCGGGAAGACTTCACCCCTCCCCCCATGGACTTTCCATCAGGCTTGGGAGCAAGAGAAGCAGAGGCAGGCAAGAGGCAGACATGCATGCTCAGTTCCTTTCTTGAGTTTCGCAGGCCACCTGTGGAGGGAGCCCCCTGGTGGTCATGGCCAGCCATGGCAGCTCCCCTTGCAAGCCAGAGGCAGGAGAGAGACAGGCCTTTGCGCCCCAATCCCATCAGCGTTGGGTGTGGGGAGTGGGTGATGGGACACGGAGGAGCTCAGCTCACCTCTCGAGAAAGGCCCAATGCCCAGTGACACCTGTAGTAGTTCATGGGTTATATATAGTTCGTACATCTCATCTCCACCTGCCAGAGCAGAGTGCAGCACAAGGGTTCAGCCCAGAGAGTTGTGATATCCTAGAGTGGAAAGGAATGCATGCTTCCAGCCTTCCTTGGAAAAGAGCCTCCCACCTGAAATTGTCTCCTGTCCCCTAAGGAGAGCTATGAGCAACATTTCCTTTGTACCCTGAAGCTGTTTCCACCTGGCACTGACGCCCTTTGGTTCATGACCATAGTCCGCATCATCTATGCTTGTCTGATCGAGGGGCAGTGCAAGGGTTAAGCCCAGCGAGATGATCAGTCCTAGAGCGGGAAGGAGTACCCGCTTCCCTGCAAAAGATTCTCCTGCGTGGAATTCTCGGCCAACCTTCTCTTGCACATGCTCCGTTTGCCTTCCACTTTGGCCCAGGGGCTTCTCCTGGGGGTTCAGCTGGCATGGATTGGAGGCTTCCCTCAGGATGGGGGGAGGGGTTGCAGGAGGGAATCCGGCTTCGCTCTGTCCCCCCAGACTTGGCCCCTCTCTTTGCCCCACCTTGGACTGCTTGGGGGTTGCTGGTGGGACTTGGTGTGCAGGCACCATGGAGGCTTTGGGGGAGGGGCTGTGGGGGGGGCACCAAGGGCAGGTATGGGGTTCTACCAGTTCAGAACAGTTCTATAGAACCGGTAGTTATGAGTCTGCAGAGTTCAGAGATCCGGTAAATTGCATTCCTGGCTGGCCCCTTCCCTTCCCTTCCCTTCCTGCCTGCCCACTTCCCACCCCACCCAATTATTCCTCATCTCACCCACCATTGCTAACTTGCCTTTGCCCGCCATTGCTGCCTGCTTTCCACCAATGCCTGCCTGATCTCCCTGGGTGAATGACGCCAGGATATAGTTGGGAATGGTGGTGATTTGCGAGATCTTATAAGAGGGCCCCAGAGCCAGGATCGCTTCCTCTACCACCCGTGGGTCTTGAGCAACCCCACACACCCTCCCAAAGGCCACCAAAGCCCCCTGTTTCCTTGGGAAGATTGGGGAGGGAGGGGTGCTCAAAGCCCCCTGCCAGCATCACATGCCGAGGCCTCCCGTGCGTCCAGTGGCTATACCATTGCGTCTCTTTGCTGAAGGGGTGTTTCCCACCATGAAACTGGGATGAAAAGGGCAGAGTTTGACCATGAAAATTGGGCAAGTGAACTTGGATTGTTTTTGGCACAAACAAGTGATGGATTTCTCCAAGAAGTTCTAGCTTTGTGGTCTTTGGAACCAACCAAGGAATAAGGCGGAAAGACAACAGGCAGCTGATAGAAAAAAGCAGAAGGGCCTAGAATGACAAAATGACCATGTGTGAGATTTAGTATGTGTTCAACTTACTGCACATTCCAAAAAGATAAAATATGAGCGGACCAATGACAAGATAGATGTCCATACTTGAAGCAAAAAAAAAAAAATCCCCAAAGCTTTGTGTATGTCTGGATGTCCTTCTGGTGTTGTGATGGTCAGATAGGGCTCACAGTTTAGGAGCAGACTGAGCTCACTTTCAAAGGTTGCCCTAAAACTTGTGTGTTGTCAATATGCACAGCAAACACACCCACACAATATGTCCCCTTCCCAAGAATGGGAACACACCCACCATGGTGTACTCAAAATAGAAAGGGATCAGGATACATTTTAGGATGGGAGACTTCTCCTGTGGCCCCTGGACTTAAACCCAAGACAATGTTTCAGAGATTCCTTAGCTCAGGTGTTGTAAAGAAAAACAGGGGCAGTCAGGCCTAAAGAAGGTGCATCCTGTAAAACGGCGTTTCCAGAACCTTCCATCTCCGCCTTCATTCCTCAAATGAAACAATGGCATTGTTTATGGAGCCTACCCATCTTCTGGAAAGTGCACAGCCTAATTTTTTGCATAAATTACTGCTCAATTTGAGTGAGCTTCCTGACAATGATTGATTTAGGATCTATGACCTATTCCTTGTTGGTTGTATGGGCCAAGGTCCAGGAGGCTCTGAGTTCGAATCCTCCCTCAGACAGGAAAACTTCCTGGGGCTTTGAGCAGATCACCAGGAGACTGTTGAGTTTCAGTCCTGGCTTAGTTCTTATTGAATTGGGGTGGGAAAGTTGGAAACATTTTCTCAGATTAATGTGAGATACTAAAATTGGAGATTCCTAGAGTGTGAGATGGCCTAGTGTCCAAAATTCTGTGTTGTGATGGAGGAAAGTGAAATTATGGGATAATCGCTGTGGTGGGGTTCAAATTTTTTTTACTACCGGTTCTGTGGGCATGGCTTGGTAGGCGTGGCTTGGTGGGGATGGAAGGGGAAAGTTACTTCAAAAGCCCATTCCTTCCTCTCCCCACTAACCTGCTTTCCAGCTCTGTTCTCCTGTGCAGAGAAACCAAAGGAGACCCAGCCGATCATCTGGGACTCAATGGGAGGCAGAGAATAGATGAGGGTGAGGCCGGTCAGAGGTGATATTTGCCAGTTCTCCGAACCACTCAAAATTTCCACTACCGGTTCTCCAGAACTTGCCAGAACCTACTGAATACCACCTCTGGATAAACGCCTCTTCTATGTGGCACAAAGCCACAAGTCTTGGCCTTCTTCTGCTTGCAGGAGAACAAGAGGGATTTGTGTGAATCTTAGACTGACCTTCTTCTGATCCAACAGAGTTTTTCTTATCTCCTTAAAATGGAATTTGCAAAGGGATCCTATTTTCGGTTAGGAGCCTTTATGAGACATAAAAATCGATTCCCAATTGATCAGCAATCTCTGTGGTTGGAGAGCAGAGCAGCTTCCATGGGTGCCTCTTCCTAGAAATATAGAAGTCCCCCCCCCCTTATTCTCCCCCTTCTTGGACCTGAATGAACATTATGCAGCACTGAAGGTTTGTAAATGATGTGGCTGCTTTGAGACAGGATCCCTGCAACCTCCTCCTGGGAAGAGTCCCGAGGTCCCCTTTCTCTGGACATCTTCTCCAGCCCTTCACAGACGAGACAGGCTTGGAGGAGGAGCAGAGAAAGGCTTTAGGTACAAACTGTAGAGTGGAAAATTAAAGGGCCTGAAAAGGGCTAATTATTTCTCTGGTTTATGAAAGAAAAAAATATACAGTGGAAATTTTTTTACACGCTTAATTTTTTTATTTCCTTTCTTTTTTTGCTGCGAAGTACATACCAAAATAAAAACAATTCTAAACTGAAATCCAAGACAACTGTTCTTGTTGTGGCTCCGGGCTTGGATTCAGCTCCTGTGATTGATATGAGTTCAAGTGAAGAGGTCATGGCAGAACAATATGAGCCGGCCTGGCTTAGTGATTGGACTGATAACCAGGATGAGGAGATGGACGTGACAAAGGACGACAGACCTGATGTATTAGAATTGTCAGGACCTTTGACCTCCTCTGGTTCCTTATCTGATCAACAGCTGGGAATGGCTGACAGGGAAGTTTTGAGAGAGTCTTCTAGTGGAGATGAGAACTTGGAAAATTTGTGGTTAAATGTAAAAAATAGAAGACGGTTGAAAAGGCAAAATCAGCTGGAGCGAATGAGAAGAGCAAGTCAGTAAATTAGCACATTGCCTCAATGAGTATAAAAGGACACAGCTGGGCTGGTACATTTTGCCAGGAACAAAATAACTATTTGAGTGAAGACGTTACAGCAAGAAGCTCTGAGGCTGGAGATTTATTGCCAGGACTGGTTTGCCGGACAGAGTAAAGATTTATGCTGTGGTTTCTGCCAGCCGTTATCTTGTAAGACTTCTTTCCGTTTGATTTAATTGTGAAACGGCTGCTTTCTGTTTTGTCCGTTTGAATTTCGAAGGGGAGTCATAACATTATTGTTCCTGGCCCAAACAAACCATCTTTTAAGCAAGATGGATTCAAATCAACTGCAGCGTTTGGTAGAGCAGCAACAACAACAAATTAATCAGCTACTGCAAAGCAATGTGACACTTCAGAATCAGGTAACACAATTGCTGAATTATATTTCCAGCTTACCAAGCCCTGCTGCTGTTCCCCCTGCCCCTCCTGTGAGGAAAAGCCCAGTATCCATGCCAGAGAAATTTTCTGGGCAAATGGACAGGTTCCCGGCATTTATGGGTCAATGCCAATTGTTTATCTCTCTGAGGCCTGAAGACTTCCCAACTGACCGGTCTAAAGTAGGATTTATGATCAGTTTATTAACCAGGCAGGCTGCTAATTGGGCTACTCCCTTGTTAGTTCAAGATAGCCCGTTGTTGAATAATTTCCAGGGTTTTCTCCAACAAATGAGAGTGATGTTTGAGAACCCAATTAAGATACAAACTGTGGACAGACGGTTACGGGACATTAATCAGGGGAAATGTTCCCTGCAGGAATACGTTGCAGAATTTTGTTTGCTGTGTATGGACTCTAACTGGAACAAATCGGCTCATATGGCTGCATTCCAGGAAGGCTTGTCTGATGCCATCAAAGATGAGCTGGTCCATGCAGAGCGGGCTTTAACTTTGGATGCATTGATAGTTCAGTGCTTACGAATTGAAGCTCATTTACAACAACGTGGACGCAAACGGCTCGTTATGGAACCATCTTCGTTTTCTCGTGCACAACCCACGCCACCGAGAGTTTTCCAACCCATGGTTAATGTTGAGGAGCCGATGGAGTTAGGCACACTCCACCCTCGCTTAACAGTGCAAGAACATTCGAGAAGGTTCCAGGAAGGCTTGTGCCTTTATTGTGGGGGTCCGGGACATTTTGCAAATTCCTGCACTCGGAGAAGGACTCGCAGACCTGTGTCTGAAACCACTCGTGGCCCATCGGGAAACGGGGTAGGCCCGACCTTCGGGAAACCCTAGGTCGGGCACATCCTCCACCCCCATCCCAAATTGCCGAAGTAAATCCTGGTCCTCCTCGGCACTTACTTTTGGACATTTGTATCTTCTTACAGTCCCAGAAGGAAGGAATTCCTGCCGTTGTGCTGGTGGATTCAGGGGCTACAACCAGCTTTATGGACTGTGCTTTTGTTAAACATTTTGGAATTCCTTTGATTCCTGTGAATCCACCCATTAAGGTGGAAACCGTAGATGGGCGTGAACTCAAGTCGGGACCCATTCGCTGTGCTACTCAGCCAGTGCTTATGCGTATTGGGGATCATGAGGAGGCGATAAGTTTTTATGTCACCTTGAACCTCCATCTCCCTTTGGTGCTCGGAATGTCCTGGTTGCGTTTGCACGATCCGTTGGTGGCTTGGTCGCAGAACGCCATTTCTTTTCCAAGCCTACAATGTGTGGACCACCTGAGGCATGTTTGCGCTGGCCAAGATATCGCCGCTCCTGCTGTCTCAATTCCTTCGGAGCTGTCGGACTTCTCTGATGTTTTCAGCGAACAGGAGGCAGACCGATTACCCCCACATCATGCTTATGATTGTCCCGTGGACCTGATACCAGATGCTCCATTGCCAAAGGGGAGATTATACTCCATGTCGGAGCCCGAGTTGGTTGCACTCCGAGAGTTTTTGGATAAAAACTTAGCTCAGGGATTTATTCGACCCTCGTCGTCCCCTCTTTCGGCTCCCGTTCTTTTTGTTAAGAAGAAGTCGGGAGAACTGCGTCTCTGTTGTGATTATAGAGGACTAAACTCTATCACCATGAGGAATAGCTATCCCTTACCGCTCATTCTGGAATTGATGGAGCGGTTGCGGGAGTCTACTATCTTCACTAAACTCGATCTGCGTGGGGCTTACAACCCGGTTCGGATGTGCAAGGGGGATGAGTGGAAGACGGCGTTTGGCACTCGTTATGGTCATTTCGAGTACACCATCATGCCATTTGGTCTAACCAACACTCCCGCTGTATTCCAGCATTTGATGAACGACATTTTTCGGGACATGCTGGATCGGTTTGTCATGGTGTATCTGGTGATATTTTAATCTACTCTCGGTCCAGGGATCACCACCTTCATCAGGTCCATCAAGTGCTGCAGCGTCTTCGGGAGCATAAGCTCTATGCGAAACTGGAGAAGTGTTTCTTTTTTCAGTCGTCGATAGTGTTTTTAGGGCACATCATTTCTCCCGAGGGCATTGCTATGGACCCTAAAAAGGTTGAGGCATTGTGTAGTTGGGAAGCCCCTCGTCGAGTCAAGGACGTCCAACGTCTTTTGGGATTGGCCAACTAGTATCGGACTTTTATCCCAGACTTTGCTAAAATAATGGACCCCATAACTCAGCTCCTCCGTAAGAAGGTCCCGTTTGTGTGGGGGGCCCCGCAACAACAGGCTTTTGACATTTTAAAGAAAGCGTTTGTAGCTGAGCCGATATTGAGGCATCCTGATCCAAACCGTCCATTTGTGGTCGAGACAGATGCCTCTAATGTCGCTATCGGAGCGGTACTGTTACAAGCTTCGAAGGATGGCGCGCCTCTTTTCCCATGCGCATACTATTCTAGGAAGCTCACAGCTTCAGAGCGCAACTACACCATCTGGGAAAAGGAGTTGTTGGCCATTAAGGCTGCTTTTGAGACCTGGAGACATCATTTAGAGGGGGCTCGGCACAAGGTAGAGGTTCGGACAGATCACCGAAACTTGGAACATTTGACCACAGCTAAGAAATTGAACCAACATCAGATTCGGTGGTCATTGTTTTTTGCCAGGTTCAATTTCTCCGTTACTTATGTTCCGAGTGGACAGCATCGGAGGGCAGACGCATTGTCTCGGAAGCCCGAGTATATCAGGCCCGAGGATCCTCTTCCTCTATGAATGGTGTTACCACCAGAATCCTTGGTCGTACTGCAAGATCCAGTAGACTTGCGGGCTCGCATACGATTGGATGTGTGGACGCAGCAGAGACGGGGGGGACATCGGACCTGATTCTCCATGGTCCATTGAAGAGGACTTGCTCCGACATCGGGGTTTATTATACGTACCTACCAGGTCGTTGAGAGCTCTCATCATGACACAATGTCATGATAACCCCGCTGCTGGCCATTTTGGATTTTATAAAACCTTGCATTTGGTCACCCGGACTTTTTGGTGGCCTCGGGTTCATCACGATGTGTTCTCTTACATCGCTTCTTGCGTCCAGTGTAGGCAAGCGAAAGCAGCGTCGGGTGCGCCCCCTGGACTCCTCCAACCATTGCCGACTCTGGGCAGACCATGGGGAGCGATCTCCATGGACTTTCTCACGCATTTACCATCCTCGTCGGGCTTCATGACGGTGCTCGTGGTAGTTGATATGCTGACTAAAATGGCTCGTTTCATTCCCTGTCGGAGATTACCTTCATCCCGCACTACGGCTCAGCTATTTTTATAGCATATCTTTCGTCTGCATGGACTGCCAGATAGAGTGGTTTCTGATTGTGGGGTTCAGTTTACTGTGCAGTTTTGGAAACAGTTAATGGCAGCGCTACAAGTTCAGGTGTGCTTAGCGTCAGCGCACCATCCGGAAACTGATGGCAGGACTGAGAAGGTGATTGGCATTCTTACCCAATATTTGAGGTGCTTTGTTAATCAGCGACAAAGCGATTGGGTGAAATACCTCCCATTGGCAGAATTCGCTTTTAATAACTCGCAGCACACCACTCGGGTAACGCCATTTTTCATGAATGTAGGTTATCATCCGTGCTTCTTCCCATTAACTTGGATGGATTCACCGGTTCCTAAGACACAAGATTTTCTGGAGGAACTACAAGCGGTCCACCGTTTAGTAAGGCAACAACTTGAACGAGCGAAAGAGGACTATAAACGGTTTGTGGACCGGTCACGTCGAGCACCGCCTCCGTTAGCTATGGGTGACAAGGTGTGGTTCTCCATGAAACACCTTCGGATCGATCGCCCAATTAGGAAATTGGACCATCATTTCATCGGTCCATTCCCGATTGAGGCGGTTATCAACCCTGTGGCATACCGGCTCACCTTACCGTGCTCCATGTGTATTCACCCTGTATTCCATCGCTCTCTTTTGGTTCCTGACTCCCCGGACTGTTCTCTGCGTGCTCCAGCTGGTACAACTTCCCCATCAACGCCCCGTGAGGAGGCGGAGGTTGATGACACGGTGGTCAGCGTTACTGATTCGTGTTGGCTCAAGGGTCGTTTCCAGTATTTAGTTGGGAGGAGAGTCGATGACTCGGAAATTTGCTCATGGATGGATGCGTCTGCAGTTGATGCTCCAGACATCATTCGGGACTTTCATGAATGTTTCCCTTCGAAACCGCATCCGGATCGTCAGACCCGGGGGAAGGGCCCTGCGGTGAGGGATAGTGTTGTGGCTCCGGGCTTGGATTTAGCTCCTGTGATTGATATGAGTTCAAGTGAGGAGGTCATGGCAGAAAAATATGAGCCGGCCTGGCTTAGTGATTGGACTGATAACCAGGATGAGAAGATTGACGTGACAAAGGACGACAGACCTGATGTATTATGAATTGTCAGGACCTTTGACCTCTTCTGGTTCCTTATCTGATCAACAGCCAGGAATGGCTGACAGGGAAGTTTTGAGAGAGTCTTCTAGTGGAGATGAGAACTTGGAAAATTTGTGGTTAAATGTAAAAAATAGAAGACGGTTGAAAAGGCAAAATCAGCTGGAGCGAATGAGAAGAGCAAGTCAGTAAATTAGCATGTTGCCTCAATGAGTATAAAAGGACACAGCTGGGCTGGTACATTTTGCCAGGAACAAAATAACTATTTGAGTGAAGACGTTACAGCAAGAAGCTCTGAGGCTGGAGATTTATTGCCAGGACTGGTTTGCTGGACAGAGTAAAGATTTATGCTGTGGTTTCTGCCAGCCGTTATCTTGTAAGACTTCTTTCCGTTTGATTTAATTGTGAAACGGCTGCTTTCTGTTTTGTCCGTTTGAATTTCGAAGGGGAGTCATAACATGTTCTGCTCAATTCTTTCTGCAAAGGAGGTTTTATCAGGAAATCAAGACTCATATAAGAGGTGTCCCTCCTCAGCTGAGAGCTGGTCACACAAGGCATTTCACATCATTCTGGCATTTTTAGGGAGAGGATCAGGCAACCAGGCTGGTGTTTGGTTCCCACAGCTTCCTCCTGACTTCTTTTCCTACTCATTCTCTCACACCCACCCACATGCTTGGCTGCTGTCAGTGGGAACAAGTGCATCAATCGTTTTTTATAAGGTGTCATGTCCAGTAGCTGTTGCTGAACAGCTGAATTCCTCTGAATTTTACAGAGGTCTCTTTAGCAATATTGATTTATTGAAAGGGGAGGGAACTACAAGAATTCCATTCATTCAACAATTCCCCATTTTGAAACATACAGATATCATTTTCTTTGACTCCTGCATAGTATCTAAATGGAAATCAAATAAAAGAAACATTCACAATTCTTCCATTATCATAATGATGTGATATCTCATGTTTTCATATTTGTTCTGGCTGTAAGATGCTCCTTTGTGTTCAGCTCTGGTCTCAGAATTATAATGTAGCACTTGGGGATGAAGATGCAGGCCAGCAGACCAGCACTGGAGGCCAGGATGGAGAAGACCTGCACAGCCACCATGTATTTTCCTTTGGTGCTCAGGTAGGTGGGTACAAAAGTCACCCAGACACTGCAGAAGACCAGCATGCTGAAGGTAATCAGCTTGGCTTCGTTGAAGGCCCCAGGCAGATTCCTGGCCAGGAAAGCCACCATGAAGCAGATGGCAGCCAGGAAGCTCATGTAGCTGAGGGTGACGTAGAACATGACGATGGCCCCTTGGTTGCATTGCAGGATGATCGCTCCAGGCTGGGAGTGGAGGTCAGAGTCAGGGAAGGGGGAAGAAACTCCCAGCCAGATGGAGCAGATGAGAATTTGGACACCAGAAGAAGACAGGATGATGGCCAAGCTCTTCCCCAACCATCTCTTCACTTGGTTTCCTGGTTTTGTGGCCAGGAAAGCCAGCACCACCATGATGGTTTTGGCCAAGAGAGAAGAAACGGCAACTAAGAGGATGAGCTGAAGACCATTTGTCGGAAAAGGCAGGTGGCTTTCCTTGGTTGACCAATAGAGAGAAGAAGACAAGAAGCAAAGCAGGAGGGAGACCAGGAGGATGTAGGAGAGGTCTCGGTTGTTGGCTTTGACAAGGGGAATTTCTCGGTATTTAATGAAGACGATTAAAACAAGGCCTGTGGTTAGGAAGAAGAATAGGGCAAAAGAGACCAGGATGATGCCCAGATGTTCCTCATAAGACAGGAAGGTTATAACTTTGGGGATACATTGGACTCTTTTTTTATTTGGGAATTTATCATCTGGACATTTGGTGCATTTTTCTGTATCTGAGAAAGTCAAAAAGCAATATTTCTTTAACATTCTGTCCTTTGCATTTCAAGAAATACATTCTTGGGACAAAAGCTGATAAGGGGGACATTTTTCAAGATGCATTTCTTAAAGTCTCCACAGAAAGAAAATCATTTTCTAAACTACCGGTATAAAGTTATATAAGGCTAAGGTATACGAGACTGATGGACATCCTAGGCCTGAATGATTTCCTGTGGAATATGCAGAAACTTCATGGTATCTAATCTTTATAGGATCTTCATAGTAACCTAAGCATTTAATCTTTCTAGGCACACGTCCTAGGCCTTTCCAGATGGCATTTCTTAATATTCTGAACCCAGAGGATGCCTACTGTGTGAAATCTAATTGTCTGGCAGAGAAAGCTTCTCCTGTAAATCGTCTGAAATGTCCACTGGAACAGATCTAATCCAGGCATAGTGAAATTCATCCATAACTCTTCCAACCACCTCATTGTGGACAGTGATCCAAAAACGAGAAGATCGTATAGAGTGCATTGCAACAATCCTTCTCGGAAGTGGACCTAAGACAATTCCTCAAGTTTCAAACAACTCTGATGTTCCTAGAAAGGTGAATGTGGAAACTTAAAACACATCCAAACTTAAAAGCAGAAGAGATTATTTTCTCTGGCAGCGGTAAAGCTTGCCCAATCTGCCACACTCACATGTATTTTTCTCAAAATGCTGTAGATGGACCCAATTCCCCAAGGCCTTCCATATTCTTCAGTGTCACCCACCTTCCTGAGTGGAGAAGGTCCCCTCCGGACAAGGAACAGTCGTATTAGCAAACTGGCTCTCCTTCTTGAGCCCTCTTGACAAATCCAGGAGGAAAACTTTCCACACATTCAGATTGAGGAAAGGACTGAGCAGAAAAAAAATAGGAATGCCAAAGGAAATGTGTTTAGACTCTTCATCCATGGAATATGGGGGGAGAAATGAACATTAGATAGGGAAACTCTGGGATTCATTAGGGTAAATATGAAATCTCTGACTCCTTCCAAATAGATGTAGAAGTTGCAACTGGTGACAGATTCTTTGTACAGTTCCTCCTTTTTGTTTCTGGCATTTAATATTGCAATAAAGGATTTTTCTGCTTAATGAAGGCTGGAAGGATGGAATTAAGAAAATATTTATTCTATAAGATTGGTTAATGAGAATAAAAGTGTGATGAAGGGATAAAAACTTACCAATATGATCTGGGGAAAAAATATTTTGGAGTATATAAAAACTCCAAAGTTGCTTTCCTTTAAAAATAATGCAAAACCCTCTCCCAATTCACACATAAAATTAGAGCTGTCAAGCTTAAAGGAGACATTGATGTGTACATTTATGTCTTCCATTTCTATGGCTGCCATGCTGATAGTCTAACACTAGAATTGACTAGCTAGTTTCTACAACTGGAGTGAGATGGGATGGAGGAGAGTCCCTCCAAAAATCATGAATCTTTTCCTGCAACATGTGAGAAATAAATAAATATGGATCCAGTGTCAGGAAGGGACATTGCAAAGGGCCAAGCTAAGTAGCCAACATCCTTTCTGTTGAAGAACTAAAACTAGGGGTCACCAACAGGCATAGAAAGAAAGGCTCAAATTTATAATTAGTTAAATTCTGAGAGTTCTTTTTCCCCCCCAGAGAGACTTAAAGTAGCTGACAGTGGCATTCAGACGAAGAGCCTCTTGCAAGCCAGGAGCAGAAGGCCTATTGCTCTATTTTCAGCTGTGTGTATGTGTGTGTGTGTGTGTGTGTGTGTGTGTGTGTGTAAACAAGATGCATGGAGAGCTCTGGCCAGGTCTGGCCTCCTTAAGAGCCTCCCAGATTATGAACCTGCACCTTCAAGGGACACTTTTCCCCAAGCAGGATGAGAGGAAGCTTCTTTCCTCCAATGGGGCCAAAAGGATCTCCATCCAATCACGATTCAATCCCATCCGATACGGTCCAAGGCCCTGGTCAGCAGAATTGCCACCTTCTTTGCTCTTCTGGGCACAAGGAACAAACAACCAGAAGCTACTAGCAACAAATTCCCCAGCCCTTGTGGGATTCTCACCCGTTTGATGGAGACCCTTAATTGTACGTGGTCCACAAAATGGAACAATATCAAAGCCTCCCAAGCAGCCTAAGGGAAAAAATCCAGTTTCTACTGCCCAGATTCAGTTCTCAGTGAAGGTCAACCACCTTTGGGGAATAGCATCAGCCCTCTTGAAAAGGGACCTCAGGCTTTGGAAAACAGAGGAAAGACATCAAAAGATGTTGAGCACCTTTAGCCGTGAAAGAGCATCTTGGCTGATAGAAAGGCTCTGTCTTGCAAAATACGCCAGAGTCTCTCTCCTGGGATCATCCCTGGGAAGAACCAAGAAGCCCAAAATGAACAGATCTGCTGCTACCTTTCCATTTGGGTCAATGTAGAGTTTAAGGTCTGAAATATTGACAAACCCATTCTTCTCCAAGAAAGGATGGAACTAGAATGGGAACATGCAGCAATTTTAAAAGCAGAAAACTTTGTTTCTTATCCCAGACGCTTTTTCACATTTGAATCTTTCTTCCATAGTTGTCTAATTTACACACATGCTTCATTAGGAAAATAGGTATTATCACTATCTTACAAGTGAATGAAAAAAGTTCACAAAAAATTGTTGATCATATTTTGACAATATAGATTTTGACAAAATATAGTTGAACAACAGAAAAAAAGGAGATTTATGAACTCCCTGAAAGCAACAGGTTGCTTATCAGAAACACTGATTTCTGAAGAAGAAAATTGTCAGGGTAATCCTCTCCCAGGAAGCCCAGACAGGAAACCTGAGCTAGGCCCACTTTGCTGTAATGCTGCACTGACAGGAATTGGGGAGTCAAAAAGTACAAATCTCCCACTGACCCTTTTTTTATGCAGCTGTAGGTGACCTCCTCTTATCTGGTTCTTCCCCAGGCAGAATCTCTCCTCCACCCCCCAAAAGTCATTCCCTCCTATCACGGCCCTTTCTAAATGGGTGGTGGGAAAGGGGGGGATATAAATTATGTGCTCTATGCAGGTCATCCTCACATATTATTTCATTTCCTAAATACATTGTGGAAATACTGCTGATATAACTCGATCTCAGGAAAGAGTAATAAACAATTTTGTGATGTGATCAGAAACCCAGTTAAGTGTGAGGGGTGGATGGTATGATAATTAAGTGGATAAAAACTGATTTAAAAATGGTACTCAAATAATCTTTAGTTTTTTTAATCTTTGTCATGAAAGTGGGAAGATACAACATTTTGTCGTTAAGTCATCAATTTTTCTATGTTGTCATTAATATAATTGTGTTGATAAATTGCTATTATACGAGATTTATAACAATTCTCAGGCAAATGTACTTTTATGTTATTTAAAAATTACCAACTTTCCGGAAAAATATTTCTGATTTCCTCCTAGAAACAACTGTATGACTAAAAAGCAGTAGAAAACTATCTGGGTTTTAGGATTTGATAAATTATAGTATCTCATATAAGAACATTAGTGATACACTGGATGAAGGATTGTACCAAGGTTGTTAAGTATATAAGGGAGCCAGTTTGATCTACTGGTTAAGCCTCCGAAGTAGAAAGCAAGAGGCTGTGAGTTCAAGACCCGCCTTGGTCATGAAGCAGACTGGGGGATTTGGGTCCAGTCTCTCAGCCCAACTCAACTCACAGGGTTGTTGTTGTGGGCAAAATGAACACACAACTACTCATTGGTAATCAGCCCCCGTGGCTTCTGCAGGGAAGGGCTTTTAAGGATGGGGGATGAGTTAGTGCACTTAGTGAACTCAAACTAGGTCTCAAAGATCTGGAAATCCAACAAGATAGGGCTGCTCTTCTCAAGAATGTTTATTTGAGTAGCCTTTAGAGGAATGAGATATTTATATCAAATAACCATGCCAAAAGTCCAAAGGGAATTAACCTCCCAGAGCCGTTTCAGGGGGCCAATACAAAGAAAGAGCGCCTGAGCTGAGACTGGGCCCCTGTGGACAAGGGGCCACTCGAACTGTAGCTCACAGCCTGCTGTGCTGCATCTCCTATCAGGACTCAGGGATTCACTTTGTGACGCCTCTCCTAATAAAATATCCGGGAAATTTGGAACTCTTTTATGTGTAACTGCAGTTCTCAGATCAATAGGAGGAAGTTTCTCTGAATGGGGCCAAATTCTGTTCTGCTGTAAAATGGATAGGTTGAAGGAGGAAGCTGTGTTGGAGACATTTGCCATCTTGAGTTATTTGTAAATAAATACATGTTTATGAAAACAATCCCAAAATCATACTTGACTGGAACCTGAAACGGAGTCTTGAGAGAAGACGAGGAGGAGATTATGAGAGCAGCTTCTCCAACTTACAAAATCTCTCAGTTGGACAAGGGAGGATTCAACACTCTTCCAATGAGTGAAAGAGGTGTTGGGAGTTAAAACCCTCCCCTCTCGTAGGACAATGAAATATATTAGGATAGATTAAAGGGAGAGTATATTTCCCCTAAAAAGAAAAGTAGAAACTCAGAGAGCCTGAAACTCAGCCCTCCTCCCACCTTTGCTAATGGACCATTACTCTGGGAAAATGAACACACAACTACTCATTGGTACTCAGCCCCCGTGGCTTCTGCAGGGAAGGGCTTTTAAGGATGGGGGATGAGTTAGTGCACTTTCTGAACTCAAGCAAGGTCTCAAAGATCTGGAAATCCAACATTTGGGGCTGCTCTTCCCAAGAATGATTATTTGAGCAGCCTTTAGAGCAACGAGATATTTATATCGAATAACCCTGCCAAGAGTCCAAAGGGAATTAACCTCCGAGAACTGCAACCGAGTTCCTACAGCCATTTCAGGGGGCCAATACAAAGAAAGAGCACCTGAGCTGAGACTGGGCCCCTGTGGACAAGGGGCCACTCGAACTTCAGCTCACGCAGAGGTGGTATTCAACCGGTTCTCACTGGCTCGGGCGAACTGGTGGTCACCCCTGGTTGGCCACACCCCCGAACCAGGTCGCCCGCTTGTCCCAGTTGTTCTCCTAGCTTTCCCTACCATGTGGTGGCTATGGCGCAGATCGGGCAGATGTCCCAGGGCTGTTGCACATGTGTACTGTGTGTGCAGCCGCTACTCATGCAGTGCGCATGTGCAGCAGCCTTGGAACATCCACCTGCCTTCCTTCTCCCGGCAAATGTGCCTCTTCCAGCCCAGCCCGGCCAGCCAGCAGGTGGATGGGCGGATGTCCCAGGTCTTCTCACCGCCCCCCCCCCCTTGTCACGATATGCCTGCAGGAGCCTCTCAGGCCGGCTGAGCCGGGAGCTGCCATTCCGAGGCTTCTACTCTCCCATGCTTGGTCGACGCCTCTTCAACTTGCCTGAAGCAGCTGGCCCTGCCCCTCACCCTCCCCTCCCTCACTTGGCCTGAGAAGGGAAGGGGGATGGTGGGGGATAGCAAAGAGGCCTATCTTCCCATTTCTCTCCCCCACTCTCTGTCTCTGTGTGTGTGTGTGTTAGACAGAGAGAGGGGGGGACAAGAGAAGAAAGAAAGAGGAAGGTAGAGAAAGAAAGAAAGAAAGAAAGAAAGAAAGAAAGAAAGAAAGAAAGAAAGAAAGAAAGAAAGAGCAAGAAAGAAAGAGGGAGAGAAAGAGAGATAGAAAATGAAAAGAAAGAAAGAGAGAAAGAGAGGGAGAATGGAGAAAGTGAATGAGATATATGGATGGATAGATAAATACATGGAAAGAGGGACAGCGGGAGAGAGAAAAAAAGGAGAGGAAGTTAGGACACAAATCCTGGCTTCAGAAGACTCGTTGAAGCAGCACAGCAATCTAGGGCTGGCATGCAAGGAATCTCAGAGGTCATCTAGTCCAACTCCCTGCTCTAGCAGGAGATCCTTACAGAATCAAAGAATAGCAGGGTTAGAACGCTGTGTGTTTGTGTGTGTGTGTGTGTGTGTGTGTGTGTGCATGTGTGGTTGTCAAAACTCCAGAAACAGGACAAGTAGCTCTGGGGAGATCAGTCATAAATTAGAACACTTGCTAAGCAACTGGCCATTAAGCGAGGACCAATTGTATTTGGTTTGTTAGGGTTAGGGTTAGGGTTAGGGTTAAGGGTTAAGGTTTAGGGGTTAGGGTTAGGAAGGGTTAGGGTTAGGGTTAAGGGTTAAGGGTTAAGGGTTAAGGGTTAGGGTTAGGGTTAGGATTAGGGCTAAGGGTCAGGGTTAAGGGTTAGGGTTAGGGTCAATGTCAGGGTCAGGGTCAGGGTCAGGGTCAGGGTTAGGTCCCCATGAAGTTGCGGCGGAAAATGGATATCGCCAATGAATTTAAAACGGAACATTATTCTTAGGAGGGGTGTTACCTTTTCAATCAGGCTTTTCTACCTTTCAAGGTAAAATCCATGGAAAAACAGCATTGGAGGGTTAGGGTTAGGGCTATGTCCACATGAAGTCAAAGTGGAAAATGGATGTCGCCAATGAATTCACAGTGCAACATTATGCTTAGAAGGGTTAAAAAACAACTGGGATGTCTTGGTTTTTTCCTTGAAAACATTTTGTTTCTCATCCAAGAAGCTTGTTCCATTTTGACTGAATGGTGGGTAATGGAAGGACGTCTCCTCTTTGCAGCTGTTTGGTGGTGAGCATTGCGAAGGTCAGCCATGAGCTCCCTGGGAGCCCTTGAGGCCCCCGGGAGATTTATCTGCATCTTCAGGGTCACCTGAATCAGAGGGCAAATGGGGGGGCACCTCCTTGGAACTGGGGCACTGGAGATGACCTTTGAACACCTCTCTGCCCAAGGTCAAAGGGATCAAGTGGATCACTCAGCTCCCTCTCAACCTACCATCTCCCCTCCTCCCCTTCTCTATCCCGGATCCTCTTTTCCTTTCTTTCATGAATCTGACTCCTTTCCCTTCGATCCCTTTGTGTTCTATTTTGGGAGGTGGGACATGGGAGGCAGCTTTCTCTTTATCCACTAGTTTAGAGTAAGGACAGAACAGGGAGGGGGACTTCTGATGGGGGGGCTTCTGACAAGAGGGCAGGGGCAGCGGTGGCCTTCAGCCGGTTCTGGCCAGTCCTGCAGAACCGTTAGCGGAGATTCTGAGCAGTTCGGAGAATTGGCCAATGCCGCCTCTGACTGGAGATTTCACAGCCTCCTTCCCCTGCCACACCCACCAAGCCACGCTGACAGAACCGGTAGCAAAGACATTTGAATTCCACCACTGAGCCGGAGGTGCCATTCCTTTAGTTGGCTGTGACTAAGCAAAGCTTAGGGAGGAAAGAAGCAGGTGGTCAGAGTGATGGGGAAGTGGAGTTGGAAGGGACCTTAGAGGTCATCTGTCCAGCTGCCCAGTGCAGGGCCTGCTAGGGGAGGTTGCTCAACCTTAGCAAAGATGTCTGGACTTCAACTCCCTGAATTCCCTGTCCAGCACTCAAGGCCCTCAGTCCCCTTTCCAGGCTTTAGCTGTCCCTCACACTGCCTATAAGGGGCAGTCTACAGGCTGGCCTTTCAGTCCCAGCTCCCCCGCAGGCAGTGAGAAGAACAGCTAAAGCGGGTGAGGGAGCTGAGTGTGACTTTCAGCTCTTTATTTAGTTCTTAAAATCTGTCTTAACCGCGGAGCTGCGGCAGCCTCTTTTATAGCAGCTGCTCGCGGCTCGCGGCCAATGACAGCTCCTTGAATCTCCCGCCGATCTGGCGGCCCAATCACAAGGCGGCAATGCGCACCAATCTGAGTGGCCTTTCAGAACCAATCAACAAGCAGTATTTGTGGACCAATCAGAAGAGGGTATTACAAGTATGGGTTGTGGCTCCGGGCTTGGATTCAGCTCCTGTGACTGATATGAGTTCAAGTGAGGAGGTCATGGCAGAAAAATATGAGCCGGCATGGCTCAGTGATTGGACTGGTAACCAGGATGAGGAGATGGACGTGACAAAGGACGACAGACCTGATGTATTAGAATTGTCAGGACCTTTGACCTCCTCTGGTTCCTTATCTGATCAACAGCCGGGAATGGCTGACAGGGAAGTTTTGAGAGAGTCTTCTAGTGGAGATGAGAACTTGGAAAATTTGTGGTTAAATGTAAAAAACAGAAGACGGTTGAGAAGGCAAAATCAGCTGGAGCGAATGAGGAGAGCGAGTCAGTAAATTAGCACGTTGCCTCAATGAGTATAAAAGGACACAGCTGGGCTGGTACAATTTGCCAGGAACAAAGTGACTTATTTGAGTGAGGACGTTACAGCAAGAAGCTCTGAGACTAGAGATTTATTGCCAGGACTGGTTTGCCGGACAGAGTAAAGATTTATGCTGTGGATTGAGATTCCTGCCAGCCGTTATCTTGTAAGACTTCTTTCTATTTGATTTAATTTGAAATGGCTGCTTTCTGTTTTGTTCGTTGGAATTTTGAAGGGGAGTCATAACAAGTATGTAAATATAGAACACCCAGCTCTGCCTTTACCTCTCGTTTTCAATTCCTTCAGTCTTCCTTCAAATGAGTTGTCTTCTTTTACCTTAAATAACCTTCTTCCTGTTCTCTGAATCTTATTCTCTCCTTTTAAAAAACTTTTTAAAAGACAATGTGTGAAAAAGGGAGCTTACCAGAAAGGGGAAATATTTGTCTAATAGTTTTACACATTACTAGATTCCAGCTGTCTGATGAAATGGATAACCAAGGTCCTAGTGATATGACCCCCTTCTAATAAGGATTTGGGCTTAATATACTTAATACACTTTTAGAGGTGCTGAATAAAACCCAAATGGATGAGGACAGATGATGTCAGCTATGATTAGTTGTGGCATCTTTTAGGTCTTCAGGTATAATTCTTTTTTCAATTAATGACATAGATGTTGAAAGGGTAGTTTTATTAAGATCCACTTCTATCGTATTG
This sequence comes from Pseudonaja textilis, assembly GCF_900518735.1. Next base: position 43,045 of record NW_020769624.1, read on the forward strand.
ATCTACAATCTGAACCTCAACTCAAAAGACTCTTGTTTTCATCAAGTGGATCAGAATTCAATTTGTGCTTAATTCTCCAGTTAAACTCATTAAGAAATCATGTTTTAATTTGTTTAGACAGTATTGTTGTATTTTTAAAGAATTTTCTGTACTGAAATATTAATGTTATTGGGCTAGAAGCAACCTTCCTCCTTTGGATAATTTAGAAGGGCTCAAAATATATTTATTTTTCTCAGGCCTTTTAATGCCACCATTTTAGAATTCGTGTTTAATATCCATTCTCATTATTCCTCTTATTCTACATTTCATGGAGATCAGTGGTGTTTTACTGCATCTTGTAAATCGCCAAAAGTTGTTAAAGGAATAGGCAACTTACAGCTTTTTAAAATATATAATGTGGATGAGATGCAAATCCATGCACCTAAAATGAATTAAAAAGTAGACAGTTAGCTGGTGCATAATCTCTTTTAGTATACCAAGTTGATGGTGAAGCTTCTACCTTCTCTCCTCCACTCAAAATCAGTCCAGATTTTATTCTAAATTGGCTCTTTTGTTCTAGCAGGCAGCTGTACTGACTATCAGCCCACCCCCTCGAGAAGAATGGCTTCCTGCCTTAGTCCTAATAGCATTTCCACAGGGGGAAGGGACGGTGAGTGGCTGCATTAGTTTTTTCTATGTTCAGCTGCACCACATTTGCCATTTAATTTCATCAGCCATTGCAAGATGTGTGTTCCGGACTAGCAGGCTTGAAAGCCTGCAATTCGGATTGGTCTGCTAGCAGCTGATTGTGATTGGTCGCCTCAGACTGATCCGATTGGCTAGTTAGTGGGCTGCCGTGATTGGGCCAACCAAGCACAGCAAACTCAAATTGCCGTCATTGGCTGCCTAGCCGCAGCCAGCCCTATATAAGGGGCTGCTGCGGCTGGGATATTTTGCTCAGATCTGAAGTCACTAATAAAGAGCTGTTGTTGCTGTCTGAATCTTGTCTCCGTTCTTGGACCCATCCTCCCAGACTTAACACTGGTGACGAGGATGGGATTTGGAGACAGCAGAGCCTACTGAGCACTTGCAGAAGATTGACAGCATGTGGCTGACAGCGCGCAACATCGGCGAAATGGCCAGCAGCGCTATACCACCCGCCCCGTTCAATCCAGCCAGCGAGGACTGGGACTCATATATGGACAGATTTCAAATGTTCCTGGAGTCCAACAATCTTAAGGATGCTACGCCCAGCAAAAAATGAGCAGTTTTCCTGAGGCATTGCGGACCCGCCATCTTTAAGATGGCCAAAGCACTTGCAAAACTGGCTGAAGTCAAAACGATAGACTGGGATACCCTTGCTCCCATCCTTCGCAACAATTACACCCCAGCAGTACCGACTCTCATTCGCAGACACAAATTTTACCAAAGAGATCAACGTGAAGGTGAGAGCATCGGGGATTTCGTGGCTGACCTAAGGAACTTGGATGGATTATGTGGCTTCACCAATCTAGAAGAAGCCTTGCGGGATCGAATTGTCCTTGGCCTAAGAGATCCCACAGTCCAAAGCAAGATCATGGCTAAGGGAGACATCTCCCTCGCAGATTCCATAGCAGACGCCACTACAGCTGAAGCCACTCGTAAATCAGCAGCACGAATGCGCCGGGCAAATGGGGCTAGCCGCCAACCCACCAATGATACGGTGACACCATCAGAAAAATACACGTCAGCTACCCACCACGAGGACATTGAATCCTCATCAGACAGTGAAGAGGAAGAAGTCCACAGACTCCGGTCAGAACGCGAGCAACGAGACCAGCGGGGTTGTAAATCGAATTACCAATGTGCCGGGTGCAGTGGGAACCACCCACGATCCGAATGCAGATTCCTAGATGCCATCTGTCGTTTTTGTGAGAAACGAGGGCATATTGCTAAGGTATGCAGAAACAAAAGAGGCTCCAGCCCACAACGGAGAGGAAACAGTCCCCAAAAAACCAATGGCACCCCCATCACAAATAGGGACTGCCCAAGCAACCAGTGGAACCAGTACAACAGACCCCGAAGGTTTACTGGCGCACCCAGACGGGAAGAAGCACATCAGACTATCACCATCGGCCACGCTTCATCATTGGACACCAAAAAAATCCGTGTAGAAGTCACCATCGAAAATCAACCGTGCATCATGGAAGTAGACTCCGGGTCTTCCCTATCCATGGTCTCCTGGAAAACTCTTAAGCAGCTGATTCCCAACATCTGCTGCCGAGACCTCAGCAACCAGAGACTCATATTAAAGGACTACCAAGGCAACCGGATTCCAGTTGCTGGCACCAGTCATTTCCAGGTTTCTTTCAAGGGCCATACTGCAATACTACCACTCACCATTGTTGATAGAGACTGAGCTAGCCTACTGGGCCTACAGTGGTTCGTGCCATTAGGAATCGGAATGGCAGGCATCCACCATACTGAAGACGAAGACTGGGAAGCGGCCCTCATCCAGGATTTCCAAGAAGTTTTCAGCGAAAATTTAGGCAAGTACAAAGGGTCCCCTATCTCATTTAATCTCCGCCCTGACATTGCGCCCATTCGCCTAAAACCACGCCGAGTTCCTTTTGCTCTCAAACCCAAAATTGACGAGCAACTGGACAAACTAATTGCACAAGGTGTGTTAGAACCCATTGATCACGCCCGATGGGGAGACCCCAATTGTCACTCCCATAAAACCTGACGGATCTTTGAGAATCTGTGGGGACTACAAGGCCACCCTCAACCACGAGCTGCAGCAGAGCGCCTATCCGGTACCAGTCGTCCAGCATCTCCTACATTCACTTGGGGGTGGCAGAATATTTGCAAAGCTTGACCTGGCCCAAGCTTATCAACAGTTGCCAGTAGATGCTGAAACTGCCGAAGCCCAAACTATAGTTACACACAGAGGTGCGTTCAAGTGTAACAGGCTCCAGTTTGGAGTCAGCATAGCACCAGGCATTTTTCAAAGCCTGATGGAGAGACTATTGCAGGGCATAAAAGGGGTCATGCCCTATTTCGATGGCGTATTAATAGCCGCCCCAACAAAGAGTCAGTTAGAGAAACAGCTAAGAATAGTCCTATAAAGGTTCAAAGACACTGGCCTCAAGGTAAAAAAGGAAAAGTGCCAGTTATGCACTGAAAGGGTTGAATTTCTTGGTTACCTCATTGACAAACAAGGATTCACCCTACAGAAAAGAAATTGGCAGCCATCAAAAGTGCCCCAAGACCAAAAAACAAAACAGACCTTCAAGCCTTCCTGGGACTCATTAACTTTTATAACATTTTTCTACCCCAGAAGGTGACCGTCGCTGAACCCCTTCATAGACTTCTTGATAAAAAGGCTTCCTGGATTTGGGGACGACGGGAGGAACATGCCTTTCAGCAAGTAAAGGACCTTCTAACTTCAGATGCAGTGCTCATACAGTATAATGAAACACTTCCATTGACTGTGACTTGTGAGGCCTCACCTTTTGGGGTGGGGGCCATCCTGAGCCACGTCCTACCAAACGGCACTGAGGCACCTATTGCATTTTTTTCAAGAACCTTGTCAAAAACAGAAAGGAACTATAGCCACCTAGACAAGGAAGCCCTTGCCATTGTATCTGCAATCAAAAGGTTCCATGAGTATGTGTATGGGAGATCATTTTCCATCATCACAGATCATAAACCACTACTTGGCATCCTGGCAGGCGACAAACCTACTCCACATATTCTATCCCCCAGAATGACATGGTGGTCGGAGTTCCTAGCCGCCTATGACTATCAATTGAGACATCGCCCGGGGAAAACCATTCCCCATGCAGATGCTTTGAGCCACTCTCCACTACCCGAACTGCAAAATGACTCAGCTCCCACACTACCAATACTACAAATTGAGACGATTCCCTCACCTCCACTAACAGCACAAGACATCGCATTAGAAACCAAAAAGGACTTATGCTTGGCACGAGTTCTTGGCTGGGTGGAGGGGGGATGGCCAGAAATAGAGCCCAACGAAACCTTTAAACCCTTCAAGAACAGACAAACAGAACTCTTCTCACAAAGAGGGTGTGTATTATGGGGAGACCGAGTGGTCATACCAGCAAACTACAAAAAAAAGTTCTACAATTGCTAAACGATGGGCACCCGGGCATCGTACATATGAAAGCGCTGGTGAGGTGCTATGCCTGGTGGCCAGGTATGGACAAACAAATTGAAACCTGGGTCGCCACCTGTAACAGATGCCAAGAGACACGCTCGGCCCCAGCAAAAGCTCCACCAGCCGAATGGGAAACACCCAGGGGTCCCTGGTCACGCATTCATATCGACTTTGCGGGACCTACAAAAGGGCATACTTTCCTAATAACAGTAGACACATACTCTAACTGGCTCGAGGTTAATAAAATGAAGACAACCACCACAGATGCAGTCATCAAGAAATTAAACAGACTTTTTGCAACGCACGGCCTACCCGATGTTCTGGTATCTGACAATGGGCCCCAATTTACCGCTTTAGCCTTCAAACAATACTTAGCAAACCGAGGCATCCGACACGCTTTAACATCGCCGGCTCACCCAGCGGTGAATGGTAGAGCTGAATGAATGGTTCAGTTCACAAAAAAGACTCTACAAAAAATGGAACAAGGTAACATCCACGATAAAGTCACTAGGATGCTCCTTCTCCAGCACATCACACCAAACAGCACGACCAACAAGAGCCCAGCTGAACTTCTGATAGCCAGGAAACTGAGATCACCTCTAGACTGCCTGCACCCTGCTTACACCCTGGAAAAACCCCTGGGTTCCAGCAGCAAGCACCGCGCTTTTAAAGTAGGAGACCTTATTTGCAAAAAAACTTTTCAGGGGACCCCCTGTGGATCCCTGCCAAAATAACTCAGATCACAGGCCCCTGCTCCTACCGCCTAGTAACCACAGATGGGAGAGTGTGGAAGCGCCACATTGACCAGCTACGCTCCAGGCTGACCACATCTCCCATCAGCGACCCCAACCATGAAACCAGAGGGGGAGGGGAAACCACGGGTTCTGGAATAGAACCAACATCTGGCCTAGAAGAACAAACCCCACGATCCCCACACCAAAACCTACATTACTCACCAGCTGAAGTAGAGCCTTGGCAAATGGACGGTTCACCTAGAAACAGCAGCCGAGCAGGTTCAGCGAGCCCTGGGAGCCCAACTGGTAGCAACGAAGTGGGCGACTCAACTATCCCGAGGTCACCAGATGGGAGTCACAGCTATGGAACTGGCTCACCGTCCCAGGCAACCCCAGCAAGCAGCCCATCAGAACCCGAGACCGAACACAAATTTCGAACTACGCAAGTCAGGTAGACAGGTGCGAAGACCCGCCTACCTTAGACGGAACCTAGAGGGGAGGGGTGTTCTGGACTAGCAGGCTTGAAAGCCTGCAATTCGGATTGGTCCGCTAGCAGCGGATCATGATTGGTCGCCTCAGACTGATCCGATTGGCTAATTAGCGGGCTGCCGCGATTCGGCCAACCAAGCGCGGCAAACACAAATCGCCGTCATTGGCTGCCTAGCCGCAGCCAGCCCTATATAAGGGGCTGCTGCGGCTGGGATATTTTGCTCAGATCTGAAGTCACTAATAGAGCTGTTGTTGCTATCTGAGTCTCGTCTCCGTTCTTGGACCCATCCTCCCAGACTTAACAGTGTGTATGTGTAAGACTGAGCCTGCATCACACAAGAGGACTGTTCTTAAAATAGGTAAGCAATTGATCTTAGCAATTCATTTTTGTTAAAGTTTAAGATTCTAATTGCATTTTAAGTGTATCTGTCTTTAGCAAATAGACAATGTTTCTACAGCAAGAGAAGCTTTAAGTTTCTTTTCTATGATCTTGGGAACATAATTGACATAATTGTTTCCCTTCATGGAAAGTGGAGAATATATGAAAACAAGTCCTATTATTAAAACAAAAAACAAAACTGCCTTGTATGTCTTACTCACTTTGTGCTTCTCCCAGCTGGTCCAAAATGGAAAACTGAAGCTTTGACCTCCAAAAAATTGTCCCTTCTACTCTGGAATAATACTTGCATCTGTCTCTGGCCCAAGTTATTTTTTTTTATTATTTATCGCAAAACTCCCACAGATAAGAATTTCAGAACTTAACTAGTACTATCTTACAAAAAAAGAAAAAGAAACTTTGCCCAAACCTTTCAACCTATACCATGTTCTCCAGCAATTATAAATATTTAACCAGGAAGAACCCAAATCGAATGGATTGATGTTGGTTCTAAATACCTTAATTCAGTTTCGAGAGAATAATTTGTGGTTTTCATAAGTTGGGGTGAAGCAATAACAA
>NW_020769624.1:79363-167221 GCF_900518735.1 Pseudonaja textilis
AGTGTTAAGTTTGAGCAATGAGAGGCTGAACCAGAGCATGAGTGCAACAGTACTTTATTTACAAATAAAGGGCTGACCGTGCTTGCCACGCCTGGAACTGGCTCGCAGCAATCAGCGGCCAGTTGGACCCCGCAGCCTGCTTTTATAGCTGGCTGCTGGGGAGAACTGACCAATGGGAATGGGGGAAATAACGCCCACACAAGTGAGTGGACCTGAGTGAGAACTCCTTGAGTCCTCAGGACATAACAGTTAGATATATTGATGAACCAATTTTTTCCAAGGAGTGGGCAAACATGCTTCAGTGGTGTGTAGAATTGCACATTAAGGGAAAATACAGTTTGTTGAAAACTCTTCTCCGATGCCTCTGTTTCATGCCAGCAGTGTCTTAATCTGCCTGTAAAGGAAGAAAGGGAACAAGTTCTCTTTGCTTATTATCTTTATTCCTAACTAGATCTATATTATTATAAATCCAATAAAATAAATGTTATTTGCACATGATTATGTGTAAAAAAAGAGAACTTTTCTTGAAGCTGGGAACATAATTTGGTGATGAAGCAGAATGGTCTGAGGCAACAATCCCTTGTTAATCCATTACATTTGATATTTTGCAAAGTAGAAGAATGTTGTTGCCTACTGAATTTTTTTTTTTTAGACTTCTAAAGACTTTACCGAGTCATGTCAGCTTTGCCAAAGGCTTGTGGAAGAAAGGGTGAGTCATTTTTGTAGGTTGCAAGATATTCAACCAGAAGTTATGGGTAAAAACATGTAATTTCCTTCATTCTTTTTTTGGCTAGGATAACGCCATCACTGAACAGCAAACCATAAAAGCAAAACTTGATAGTGTGTGCTTAGAGAAAGAACGGCTGGTCTATGAACTCACAGAGCTGCATGAGAAAATGTCAACCCATGTGAGTTTGTAACCCTTGAGAAACTGACTTCTGAAGAGCAGATGCTTCCAGCATCTGATCGGCTTGCAAATTCTCTTCAAGCGCCAAGAATGAAATGTTTTAGGGGCTGTGACCTCATGCGACTTCAGGCTGCCATTGTCTGCAAAAGCGGATGGGTGCTTGAAGTCACACAAGATCAAGGCTCCCAGAAGCTTCTAGCCTCCACGCAAAATGTTTGCAAGCCAACAGGATGCTTTGAGGCAGCACAATTTTTGTCTATACTTCTAATGCATTCCAGTTGTTCAGGATTTCAGTTCCCAGATTTCCTGACCAACACATCTGAAGACAGTGCTGGATAGGAAATCTGGGGGTGAAAGTGTTATTTGGAGAAGGGATCTCCAACCTTGCAAACTTTAAGCCTGGAGGACTTCAACACCCAGAATTCCCCAACCAGCTTTGGGAGTTGAAGTCCGCCAGGCTTAAAGTTTGCAAAGTTGGAGACCCCTGAGCTGGAGGACATAAATTAAGGCAAAGTGTTTGAGGCACATGGCACTATAACCTTGCTCTGCATCTTACTAAAGGATTATCTGGGAATTTGCATTTTCTCCCTCCCAATTTGCACTATGAAAGGAAGACTGGACATAAATGTACTAATTTTAATGGAATTTAAATGACTAAACTAGAATTAAAGTTCTTGGGACCAACCATGAAATATGAATCTTGCAACCAAGACATTCTACTTTGAAAGACAGAAGTAATAAGAAGTACTGGATGTACACATTTTACAAAGCTCAGCTTTGCATTTGACCAAATGCACATAATACATTAAGCCATGGTTCCACAACCAACCACAATGATTATGTTTGAGATGAGCCAAAACATTGCTTACTTAATTTTGGCTTAGTGTTGCATATCAACCAAATCATTATTCCACAGTGCCATATACAAACTAGCCACTCTGGTACAGAGGTTGAAATCTTGTTTCCTAGAATTTTTCTCCATTTTAAGATATGCAAAAACAGTGTTTCCTGCAGTAACAAAATTGCTTATTTAAAATTGAGTGGTTCTAACAGAATCTTTTAATGCTGCTTATCTTTCTTATGGTGGTGGCAGGTAAACTAAACTGAAGGGTGCTTCATAACTGCTTTGCTATTTGCTTCACTTGCTCCACAGATGCAACTAATGCATGAAATTACCAACTTAAAGGCTATAATTTCAAATGCAGAAACATACAATCAAGACCTTCAGGTGAGCTGGTGGTTGCCTGGCTTCCCTATTTAAAAAAATGGAATGGAGATATGAATGGGGATGATTCCTTTGTATTTAGTATAGCGTATATTGAATGTGTTTGAGATACACCTTTTTTGTTTGTTTTATAGCAAGAAATAAACTCGAAAGATATGTAGTGCAAGGAACAAGAGGAAAGAATCACCGCATTGGAAGAGCACAATAAAAAACTTGAAGGACTTGTAGAAGAGTTTAAAAAAGACAAAAATGATACAACCATTTTAGTAAGTATGAATCTTCTTAATTAATGGTGTATTTATTAAGTGAACCATGAAAAGCATATTTTGTGTATTTGATTCCTTTGTTACTAGTTGAAGTTCTTATGAATAACTACATAGAATGGTAGTTACTTCCCTGTCTTTTGTAGTCTACCATGTAGGGCAGGGGTGTCAAACTCGCAGCCCGTGGGCCAGAAGCATCACGCACTGGCCACCCCCATCCCCGGTTTAGCAAAGGGGAAAAAAGTCATGATATGTCACATGACGACAAGGTGATGCCGCAAGTTTGACACACCTGAAGTAAATGGATCAAGTTTTCTAGGCAAAGCAAACAGTTTTGTAGAAGTTGCAAAAGTTACACAAGTTGTTAATAAGAGTTCTTGCCAGTTGATGTAGTTTCACAATTTCCAGTGAGTGACTGGAGAATAAGTGATATTTCCATGTGGCTAAACGTGCATCACTGTCCAAAGTTTTGGTTTGCTACATGGATAGAGAGAGATGCAAATTCTCATTTTATCACGTTGGCCTGATTCACAAGGAGAGATAATTCTAATAATATATGTTTGGTTTGGGTTTAGCATATTGTGTAAAACTAGCAAATTGTTTCTTATTTAACAAAACTTGATTTTTAAAAAAAATTAATTTCACTTTTATCTCCTCTTTAATATATACAGCTATTCTCTTCTTTTTTCCCTTATCTGCAGGCACAGTATATAATTTCCCTAATTTGGGGCATTCTAAATATTTTTGTCCATTTTTTGAATATGTGTCTCTTGTAAACTTATTATATCTACTTTTTGTTTACTTAATTTTGCTAATGTTCTTTTCCTCTTTATTGCCAAATTTAAACCATTTATATAAATTGATAGTAGATTTATTTCTTCTCTCATTCTCTTAATTGTACCTAATTCCTTGCCTTCTGCTTGCCCAAATCATTCTTTGTGTTCTGGTTGTTGTTTTTTGGTCTTCTTGTTGATGATCTGTCTTTCCCGTTCTTTGCTCTTTCTCTTTATTCTCTTGTTGCTGATATTACTCTTGGGTATTTGATTTCCTCCTTGCTGCTCTGGTCTTCCGGGCCAACGAGTTGGTCATAGAAATCCTGTGCCTTTTCTAGAGTATCAATTTTAATTCTCTTTTCTTCCCACGTAATAAGCATGCCTTCAGAAATCAGCCACCAAAAGAGAATGTCCCTTTTGTTCAATTGCACAGCCAGAAATCTATAGTCCCGTCTCTGCTCCCTCACCCTTCTCAAAACCTGTTTCAATATCTGAATCTCTTTTCCCTTGTAGACAACAGGTTCATCTCTCATTATTCGATATACAATGTCTCATACCTTTCTTCTTATAAACCTTATGTGTACTTCTTTGGGGAGTTTATGTCGCCTGGCATAACTCGTGCTTACCCTATACACATTGTCCAATTCGTTCAGTATTTCATTTTTGTCTCTTCCTAATGTATCTGCTAAGACTTCAGCCATCACCATTTCCAGATCTTCTTCCTTGGTTTCCACAACATTTTGAAATCTAAGATACGATGATGCCCGGTCCATCTCAAGATGGATCAAGGAGTTTTCAATTTCTTTGTTTATTATTTTCCAAATGCCAAGACCAAAAGAGTGCTGAGGAAGACGGGCTCCTAATAACCAGCCTGTTTGTGCAGGCGAGAGCTCCAGTTTTTCTGGACTTCAGGCTCCACACAGGGTGGGACCCTTCTTTGCTTGGAAGCGACAGGAGAAACCTGGCCTTGGGGAGTCCTCTTCTTATGTGGAGGCTGAAGCGGGGGTGTTGCCTGATTATTAGGAGCCTGTCATCAGCGATTCAAACCCGGCCCTCCTTCCCTCCCCCAACCTCCCTCCCCCACACCTGCCAAAGGAGGGAGAGGTTTCCTCTGACTTAGGGGAGATATGAGATGGCTCTGCTTTTCTTCCGTTTGAGGGGGAGCCGGTTCTTCCCCGTCCAGATCTTCCCATCCTCCAGGCACCATGTGGCTTCTTAAATTCTCCCTCTTCCCTCCCCCACAAAGGATGAGAGAAGCCCCTCCTTTCCCTTCACTCTGTCCCACAGACTCCCAACCAATCAGGATGAAGAAAAAAACATTCAAATAAAGCACAAGGCCAGCACCAAATTCAAACAGAAATGGCTGCCAAAGTCTGACACACATGATTAAAAGAACCCAATACACAAGCCTAATGATTGCAGGTGAGATTCTGCCGAAACGTCGCTATAACTTTAAAAGCACAACTATAAAGACATGGGAAAATACCCGAACAAACCTAAATACCATATATATAAATACCCATGAAAACAAACAAGCATACAAACAAACAAACACACACACACAAATTATTTATTTAATATTATAAATGTTTTTTATATTAAATATATTATCTTTAAAAAAAAATCATATTAGTGGTCCTCTGGATTTAAAATTATGAGTTTGGTGGTCCCCGAGGTTGAAAAGGTTGGCTAACCCTGGATTAGAGAAATCCTTTTTTTAATGAACTCAATAAAATTATGCTGAAATTTATTTGGTTAGTTAAAAAGCCTAGAATAAAGATAAAATCATTACAGAATGTAAAAGCAGAGGAAGATTTGGTCTTGCAAATTGGGAGTTATATTACAGCTCAGCAGCACTTACCTGGACAAAAGACTGGATCAATTTAACCAATAAAAGAATACTAAGTCTGGAAAGCCATGACCCACAAAGAGGATGGCACACCTTTTTGTGGGAAACAGGAACTAAGAAACAACAGTATTTTCATAGACATTTAATTAGGAACTCCCTGTTACAAAACTGGACTAAAACTAAAAAAAGATATTATATGAAGATACCAATTTGGTTATCTGCGATGGAGGCCATGATTCACCCAAGCAACCTAGACGTAGCTAAGATGATAAAACATAAAGATGTACTCGATGTAGAAGGAAACTTGAAATCGATGCCAGATCTCCAAAAGCAAGGGATACATATCGACTGGTGGGCATTACTTCAGTTACAAAATAGATACAAAAAAGATATTAAGGATTTCGGAATATATTTGAAACCACAACAATTAGATAAAAATTTAATAGGCCCAGACAAAAAAAAATACAAAAATTTATAAGTACTTGTTGGAGGTGGAATTAGAGGAAGAGATTGCGAAGGGATGTATGATAGCTTGGGCTCAAAACATAGGGCATAACATAAATTTGACAGAATGGGAAAGCATGAGGAATCGAAATTATAAGTTAATGAAATCGGCTGCATGCCAAGAGAATGCCTACAAGATGTTTTATAGATGGTATTTGCCTCCTTTGAGATTAGCAAAGATGTATCCTAATATGAACCTGATATGTTGGAAGTGCAAGAAGAAAAAAGGTACATTCTATCATATGTGGCGGTCATGCCCAGAGACTCAAAAATATTGGCTAAAAATCAAAAAATGGTTACAAGAGACTACCAAAGTACAAATAGAATTAGAACCGGAATTATTTTTATGGGGGATATTTAAAAAGAAATGCGGGAGAAATATAAAATATACAATATTACACATCCTGACGGCAGCCAGAATTGCTTACGCCCAATGCTGGAAACATTCATCTATACCTCCAGATGAATTGGTCATTCAGAAAATAATGACCTGTGCTGCGATAGATAAATTAACTTTGATGTTAAAAGAGAGAGAGAAGACCAAATATTATAAAATTTGGTAAAAATGGTATGACTGAATTGAACAAAGATAGTTAAATGGTTGATGAATTAAGGATAAGCAATATATAAGTTAAATGTTTATATTTGCATAAATTGTATATACAGTATTTCTAAATAACGCACAAAATAGCAGTATAAGAAGAATATCACAGTTTGTTGAATCTAAGATACTTTTACTTTTTGCTTGCTTTTTGTTTTTTAAAGTTGTAAAAGATCAATAAAATTTATTTTTTAAAAACAAGAAAAATGGTGATGAGTCAGTTTTTACAGTGCCGTCGTAACTTTGAATGATCACTAAATGAACTATTGTAAGTCGAAGATTGCCTTATACAAATTTTCTATAAATTTATGTGATTTTTTTGATATAAATATAATAGCATGGATTAACATATTATTGTGGCTGAGAATGCATTTCTAAAGGGATTTCAAGTTTCAAGAGTTGTACAAGTGATCGTAATTTCTCCAAAGAACACTTCGCTGATATTTTTGTCCTGTTTTGAGGTAACCAAAATGGAGCCAGTAAAGCATAATATACAGCAGGGCTGTCAAACTCGCGGCCCACGGGCCAGATGCGTTATGCACTGGCCATGCTCACATCCCGTTTAACAAAGGGTGGGGGAGTCACGATACATCATTTGACGATGCGAGTTTGACACCCCTGTTATATAGGCTTTACCTCTAGTTTTGGAAATTTGAAATTCATCATGGTGCGGAGACTTCGAAAATAAATTTATGAATCATCTGTTTTGACTTTCCTGACCATGACCCATCAACCTTACCAAAAAAAATTATTTTTAATTTTTCCTTGATAGAATATTTATCTCTGCTTAAATCACACTGTCACAATCTTCATGCTTGTAGCAAACTCCAAGGAAAAACCGCAACGAAGTGCAAGAGTAAAAGCAGTCTCTCAGAGATGCTGAAGCAGTTGCCTTGGATGCCAGGAAAGAATCTGCATTCCTCCGAAGTGAAAATCTAACACTGAAAGAAAAAATGGTAAAAGAAGAAGTAAAAATTAGTAGTATTATCTGCTGAAAATCAGTTCTATATTTAAAAAAAAAACTTCAAACTCCAGAGCATGCTTGTTTGTAAAATAGCTTTTAATTATTATTAAAAGACTATTATGTAAATGGCAAGCAAACTAATTAAAAAAAAAACTTGAGGCATCTTTCCTCAGGATCCTATGTACATGCAGAAGAAGATAACATTAAGGAGCCTATTGCGATAGAGGTTTAAGTATACAATCTCATATCATCTTATAGATTAGGCTCCCTTATAATTCCTAGAATGAATCTAGTGACAATTTGAGGGTTTTGTGTGTGTGTGTGTGTGTGTGTGTGTGTGTGTGTGGTGCAATGCTGCCTAAGATAATTTTCTTGTAAGCCAGAAAACAGAAATCACAGAGCAAACCATGTTTGTTATACATTGAGAATTTGTACTTGGATGTTCATGTTCATACTATGCTAACTCATTCCCACATAGAACCAGCTCTCAGATACTTACAATCAAATGGAAAAGACTTTGGAAGCTACAAGACCCAATTAGAAGCGGGAAAAGTCATTTATAAAAAAATGCAGTCTGATCTCCAGAAAGAACTACAATACTACTTGCAAGAAAATGCAAAGCTGACATCGTTGGTGGAAGTTAACAATTCAAAAGGTACTGTTCATAGAAACTTCTTCCCCTGTCCTTTACAAAACCCTAAATGCTGAGAAAAGATTTTATAACTTAAAGTCAGTAGAATGCTGGTAGGAATACTGGGAGTTGTAATTCCAGTAGATGTGGATTAGGAAAAGCATAAAATTAATCTGCAGTGTTTCAGAAGGGCTTTTGAGAAGTTGGAATGGGAAGGTGTCTTATTTTTTCTGTCATGTTGCTTTTATTTTTTTAGGTTTTGTTTGTTTCTTATGTGTCTTTGTTTGCTGTTATTTCTTGTGTATAGTTTGAGCCTCCTCCCGTTTCCAAATTGGGATTTTTAAAAAAATCTAGTGGAGGAGATATTTTAGCCATTTATAATAAAACCATCAAAAGGTTTTCTAATATTTTAAAGCTTATCAAATATACTTTAGGTTTTCATTTATCTCATAGGCATTTGATGAGACATTTAATTTAGTCTCTTCCAACAAAACAATTGCAGCTACCATGAAAAAATATTCTCAGTTATTTTTCCTCTTAAAATGGGTTGCATGTAGGAAAGATCCTGGAATTCAATTTGTATTTGCCTTTTCTATATTTGACAAAAAGGATATAACTGATGCAGTGAAGTTTTAAAATTAAAGATTGCTCTTAAATCAGAAGTCATACCAGTAGAACAGGAGTGAAATTCAAAATGGAGAAAGGAAACTGCATAACTGAGAAGAGGAACAGAGGAAATAAACCAAACTGCATGAGCAACGAAGTTTTACTTTTCAGGGGTGCAAGGGAGATTGACTTTTGTTGTTGTGTCAATGTTTTCTGTTTCTTTCAACATTATCATTTGCAAAACTCAGGCTATAAATTATTCTATTTTAACAAGAAATTCACCATACCCAAAATGTATAAAATATAACTGGGGCTATAGCTCAGGGATAGATTCTTTACTTGTGGAAGGTCCAAAATTTAATCTCTAGTTTTTCTAAGTAAGACTGAAAAAATGCATGAAAACCAGATGATATGGGCTCCCCACAATGCAGCTTCCTATGTATAGAACAATCCAGTCAACACAGCACAGTTGTCATTCATTTTTTGATGTTTGGCCTATCTTTTCCAGACTTGCTACCATATATGGAGTTGGAAAGGAAAATGGAGGATTTAAAAAATGAGCTGAATAAAGCTTTGGAAGAGAACGTGAGCTTAAAGGAAAAATGGACCGATTTATCAGAAGCAAACTTTGGATCAGATCTTGAAATCTTACATAAAGAGGTAAAACTATTGCATGAGTCACTGGAAATTATTCAGTACCATTTTATATGGCACTGAATTTTCCAGTGAAAAGTTTTCTCTTTTCAGAATAAAGTTTATTTTCTTTACTGTTTCCTAAAACAGACTTCTAGCACTAGTGAGCTATTTTGGCATTGTAAACAATTTTATTGACTTTTAGCAGAATTTGTGTCCACCAGTAATTAGTAGCTAGAGCTTTACACAGTGCCTTTGGAACATGCTCCCAGCAAAATAAATAATTGTCTCCCGGAGTAGCTTCCATAGCAGTTACCCAATCCTGCTTTATTGATTGAAAAGCATTTGAAAATTAAATTAGAAACCACAGTGTTATTTTATTGCATTATATTCTGGTTTCTGTCATATTTGGAGAATAGAATTTTGAGTGTTAGAGATTGCTAAACTTGGGGAATCCAAAATTTAGATGTTAGAAAATAGGATTGATTGGCAATAGTGTGATAAGCAGTTATAGTCTCTGTTATGTTCGGAGGAATGAGAGACTTAGCCAGGGCATTGCAAACAACAAATACTTTATTATAGAAATAAAGGGCTGATTGAGCTCGCCAGCCTAGAACGGGCTCGCAACAACCAGCGGCTAACCGAACCCCGCAGCCTGCTTATATAGCCGGCTGCTGGGGTGGTCAGCCAATGGGGAGGCAGTAACGCCCCCCACAACTTGAGCGGACCTGAGTGTGGACTGTGGAGAGTCCCAGGGACATAACACCCCTTCCCCCCAGATGTGAACATGAGTAATCGTTCAAATAAGCCGGAGGTCTGTGCTGGCGCTCTGAGCATCGTAGCTCGGGTGCGTTGACCACTGGCCCGGAGCCCGAGGGAGATGGTTGAACTGATGAGGAAACGCGGGTATGCTCAGCGGACTGCGTTGGTACGGGGGTAGAACAGCCGACTGGCAACGGTGTGTCCTCGTACGTTGGTTCGGGTGACATACCCTCTGCGTGGTCTCTGTCTGGCTCCTCGCTCAGTGACTCACGTGGAGGTGGTGGAGTATCTCCCGGGCTGAAGTTGAAGGGAGTCTGGCTTGGTGCCTGTGTGTTGGGTTGTGCCCATGGTTCTGCGCAGGGCGTAGTGACTAGGCGCTTACGAAGCTGGTCCAGGGGTCTCCTCCAGATGCGACTGTCACCTAACTGGACTTTGTATGACCTGGGACCGGTGATGGCAATGACCACTCCAGGGATCCACAGTGGGTCTCCCGCATAGTTCCTCGCGAAGATGCTCTCCTGCAAAACAAAACCTCTGCTCCCCGCTGAAGAAGCGAGGGGTGAGTCAGGGCAGTAATTAGGGTGAAGTCTATCTAACACGGTTCTTAGGTATCTGCCCATCAGTAGTTCGGCCGGGGATTTATTAGTGACTGTGCACGGGGTTGCGTGTGGACCCAGCAAGAAACGGGATAGTTTATGGTGCCAGTCTTCATTGCCGAATCTGGCCAATGCTTCCTTCGTGGTTCTAACGGCTCTCTCTGCCAACCCGTTGCTGGCGGGGTGAAAGGGAGCCGTGAAGATGTGACGGATGCCCAGATTTGCGGCGAAATGGCTGAACTCTGTTGAGGCAAACTGGGGGCCGTTGTCAGAAACTATGGAGTCTGGAAGCCCGTGGGTCACGAACAGGCGGGTCAATACCTTGGTGACGGCTTGAGTGGTGGTGGTGGATAGTTGGGCCACATCAATCCACTTAGAGTATGAGTCCACCACCACCAAGAACATTCTGCCGTGAACTGGACCCGCTAAGTCAATGTGCAGTCTGGACCAGGGTGCGTTGGCGCTTTCCCACTTTGTGGGGGTGGTGATTGGAGGGGATGGTCTAGACTCCTGGCAGGGTTGACACGAGCTTACCCATTTGCTGATGTTGTCGTCGAGGCCAGGCCACCACACGTAGCTGCGTGCCAACGCCTTCATCCTGACGATGCCAGGGTGGCCCTCGTGTAGTGCTTCCAAGACTCGGGTGCGCAGTTGGGCCAGGATGACCACTCTGGTGCCCCACAGCAAACAGCCCTGCAAACTAGATAATTCTTGTTGGCGTATTTTAAAGGGTGTGAATTCGTTAGAAATACTCGTCCCGGCCACCCCCTCCTCACCCAGTCCAGTACCTGGGCAACCGTTTTGTCCTTTTTGGATTTGGTGGCAATGTCGAGGGCAGTGACAGGAAGGTCGTGCTGGGTGACCTCAAAGATAGCGTGGACTGGGGCCGGGTCTTCAGCTGGAGCAGGCAGGGGGCAGCGGCTGAGAGCGTCTGCGTGGCTTAAGGTTTTTCCTGGGCGGTGTATGAGTTTATATGAATAGGCTGCCAAGAATAGGGTCCACCTCGTCATTCTTGGGGACAACACTTGTGGGGTTTGTTTGTCGCCGGCCAGGAGACCCAGGAGAGGCTTATGATCCGTGACTAGTTCGAAAGAGTGGCCGAACAGGAATTCATGAAATTTCTTAACTGCTGCTACGGCAGCTAAAGCCTCCTTGTCTATCTGGCTATAGTTTCGCTCTGTTGACGAGAAGGTTCTAGAAAAGAAGGCGATTGGTGCCTCGGAGCCATTTGGTAGTCTGTGGCTTAAAACAGCTCCAATCCCGAAAGGGGATGCGTCAGCTGCCAACACTAGTGGAAGATGGGGGTCAAACTGAATAAGTACTGCGTTAGAAGTGAGTAACGATTTGACTGCCTGAAAAGCAGTGTCTTCCTTGTGACCCCAGTGCCAAGGAGAGTTTTTATCTAAGAGCCTGTGGAGAGGCTCAGCTACTGAAGCTTTATGGGGCAGGAATGATGCGTAAAAGTTCAATAACCCCAAGAAGGCTTGTAACTCTGCTTTGGTTGTTGGTGTGGGTGCTTCATGGATTGCCTTAACCTTGGACTCCAGCGGGTGAATACCTGAGGCGTCAATTTTATAGCCCAGAAAGTCCACCTGTCTAGTGGCAATGGCACATTTCTCCCTTTTTAATTTGAGCCCATGCTGTCTAAACCTATCTAACGCTGCTCGAACTCTCTGGAAAAGTTGGGGTCTGTCCCTGGCCGAGATTAAAATGTCGTCGAAGTAGGGTACTACACCAGGGAGACCCTGGAGTATGCGCTCCATGAGGGATTGGAAAATGCCCGGGGCAACGCTTACGCCAAATTGGAGACGCTTGCAGCGGAAGGCACCCCTGTGGGTGACGATGGTTTGCAGTTCGGCTGTTTGATTGTCAACAGGGAACTGCTGATACGCTTGAGACATGTCCAACTTGGCGAAAATGTTGCCGGGTTCAAAAGTGTGCAATAGATGTTGTATGACAGGGACTGGGTAAGCGCTAACTTGTAAAAATTTGTTGATTGTGGTTTTATAGTCCGAGCAAATTCTCAGACTGCCATCCTTCTTAAGGGGGGGGCCAATTGGCGTCTCCCACTTGGCGAAGTCTGTTGGTTCAATGACCCCTTGCTTCAATAACTTGTCTAGCTCCGCATCCAGTTTAGGCCGGATGGCGAATGGGACTCTGCGGGGTTTTAGTCTAATTGGAACTGCCTGGGGGTCTACTGTGAATGAGATGGGGGTACCGTTATAGCATCCCAGCTCATTGCTGAATACGTCTGAGTAGTCAGCGAATAAGGAGTCAGTGTCAGAGGTGGAGACAGCATGGACTCCTGTTAACCCTAGGCCGAGATGGGGAAACCAATCAAGCCCCAATAGAGAGGGGAGGTTGCCGCTAACTACCACTAGAGGCAGGTAACCTTTGAAAGCTTTAAAATTAACATGGAACTTGCCTTTGCCAAGTACCGGAATGTCCTTCCCCTGGTAGTCCCTCAAGGAGAGCTGGCACTTCTGGAGTTGGTTCCTGGATAGCTTGGGCTGTAGCTTCTTGAGGGTGTTCCACGAAATAATTGAGAGCGCTGACCCCGTGTCAACCTCCATAAGGCATGGTTTACCTTCTAATAGGACAGAGAGCGAGATTTTACTAATGGCATTGCAGGTATGTTTAGCAAAATGGCGAGTGCGACAGTTTAGTACTTGCCTTTGTGGACCCGATCGTGAAAAGGAGGAGGGGCCCCCATGCGTGGGACAGCGAGCAGCTTGGCAGACTCTGGCTATGTGCCCCTTTTTGAGGCAATTGTTGCAGGTGGCTCCCTTGAACTTGCAGGTGGCCCTCGGATGAGATCCGCCACAGGACAGGCACAGGGTGATGTGCTTAGGCGGATGGCTGCTTTCTTGCCTGGCTCCTACCTGTGGTTGTCTGGTCTGAGCAAGGCGGTGGATGTCAGCCTGGTCGCTGGACTCCTCTGTGTTGACCACTGTGGCTATTCCACCATTAAGCAGACATTGTCAAACACGGATACAGGGATGTTTGCACGTATCCAATGACCTTGTTTTAGCCAACTGAATAATGTTTCAATATCACGAAACACTGACTGTTGTTGCTTTTCTTCCCAGGACACCATAGCCTAGTATGATAAGCATATTTGCAAGCTTGCAAACTATCACATACTTTGTTCTTTGTTCTTTGTTTATGATCTTCTTCCATATAAGGTAAAACTCTGCTACCCCCTGTGTGCTCCCCCACCCGCTTGAAAGAGGTTAATAAATGAGGTTTGTACAGAGCACCCGAGGCCCCTCTTTTTCAGCTCCTTCTCCAGGTCCCCCTCCTTCTCCTCCTCCCCCTCCTCCTGCTGCGGCTGCTGCTGCCTGGGTCAATTCCATCTGCCCCGGGTGTGAAGTGCTGCCTCCTATGAAAACAATCGGATGTCTGGTGTCTGTTATTGGTATTCACCCTTGCGAGGGTCCCTCTAAACTTCTTCCCTGCGGGGAACTCCATAGGCAGCGAAAGAACGCAGACGGAGCAACGGACCGGTCGCTCGCTGCGACAGACCACCTCTTCTGAATGGATGGTGGCAGTGGGTTGTTTGTGCACGGGGCCTTGGATTTCCGTGGCTGATTGGGTAGCCAACTCTGATGCCAAGGCTTCCTCGACGGCTTGGGCGAGGTTGAGGTCCTTCTTGGCCAATAGGCGTCTTTGGAGATGGAGGTCTTTGACCCCGCATACGAGCTGGTCGAGGAGCATGTCATCAAGGTAGCTCCCGAACCCGCAATGGAGTGCTGCAGTCCTCAAGGCAGCCATGTATTGGTTGATAGACTCTTTTTCAGTCTGCTTCCTCATGCGGAAGGTGAACCTCCTGGCAATCTGTGAGGGTCTAGGAGAATAATGGTTAGTGAGGATTTCTAATAGTTCGGTCCAGGGGACGTTTCTTAACTCATGTGGAGCTACCAGGGCTGTGGCAGTGTCGAAGACGATGGCCCCGCAATAGCTCAGAAAAAATGATTTCTTCCGGTGCTCCCCTGCATCAGCCAGCCCTATGGCATCGATGTAATGATTAAAACGATTCTTATATGACTCCCACTTCTCCTCATCTGGTTTGAACGATGGGAAGGCTGGGTGGGAGTTCATGATGAAATCCTCGTTAGATGACCTGTTGAGAAAATCTCTCTGGGTAGTAGCAGGAAAGGTTTTTTGTGCCAGCAATAGGCTAGTGACTTCAGCTCTGGAGAGGTGTTTTTACAACTCTCAATTCTCTCTCTGGGACTGCTGGTGTTTTGGCTGCAACGGCCGTTGGCAGCGTTTTTTTGAATTTCGCGCCTGACTTCAGCTTACAGCACCGCGCTGTTACTAGACGGGAAATTCAACTGACAGCCGTTTGAATTTCGCGCCTTTTAGAATGAGCGGCTGCGGCTCGCAGCGCTACACTTCCTTCTGTAGCAGGCTAGCAAAACGGCTACAGGCGTTTCTCTCACTTTCATTAGTTCACTGACCGCTTTCTCTCTGGTTGCGGCTCAGTGTTCGCTGCAGGCTAGCAAAACGGCTACAGCGTTTTTCTCACTTTCCCTAGTTCGCTTTCGTTGCCGGCTGATCGCTTTCTCTCTCTAGCTGGGATCAGCGGCTAGTGACTCAGTGGTCGCGTTATGCCTCTGGAAAGGATCCCATCCTCGTCGCCAGTGTTATGTTCGGAGGAATGAGAGACTTAGCCAGGGCATTGCAAACAACAAATACTTTATTATAGAAATAAAGGGCTGATTGAGCTCGCCAGCCTAGAACGGGCTCGCAACAACCAGCGGCTAACCGAACCCCGCAGCCTGCTTATATAGCCGGCTGCTAGGGTGGTCAGCCAATGGGGAGGCAGTAACGCCCCCCACAACTTGAGCGGACCTGAGTGTGGACTGTGGAGAGTCCCAGGGACATAACAGTCTCCAGCTAGGAAAATAGAGCAAGTCTCTACAAGATTTCTTTTTAACACTTAAGCAAGATAATGATAGAAAATCTTTTGATTAGTTTTGGAATAATGACAGACATCAAATTGATTCCCATTAGAGGAGGAAACCTAGAAACCCAAACAATTATCTTCCATTATTATCCAGTTAATTTTTAAAACATAACAAAAACATTAAGAGCTGTTCTCCGATATTTTGTTTATAATATATGCGTTTGGTCTTATTAACAGATTGCTGAAAAAAATGAAATAATTGCTTTGCTGATGTCAGAAAAGGAAATGTTGCTGTCTCAAATTGGTGTAAAAGAGAGAATGGTTCATGAAGCAACTCAAGCACTGGCATCGAAAATGGATTTAGCAAATGATGAAGTAATAAGAGGAAATGCCGTAGCTTTTGAAAAACTCCAGCCATGTGATAAATTGGAGCAGAAATCCTTGGTTGTGGCTGAAGAAGACAAATCCATGAAGACACAAATAGATTCCTATTCCAATGGAAGTTTCAATGCATCCATCCGTTATGATACCCAAGAGGTAAGTGCCCATTTTATAATATAAGTCAATAAATACATTGTTGGATCTTGTGATGCTTTATCTTTGCCCATACCTGCTTATGTTAAATATATTATTGATCCTATATTATTACACAAAGGGTTGGATTATAAATATTGCAAGAACCAACAGGTCACTAACAGCTCTGCAAATAGAGCTAGACCTTGACTTACAATCACAATTGAGACCAAAATTTCTGTGGTTAAGTGAGGCATTTGTGAAGTGAGCTTTGCCCCATTTTACGACCTTTCTTGCCACAGTTGTTAAGTGAAACACTGCGGTTGATAACCCGGTTCAGTGAATCTGATTTCCCCATTGACTTTGCTTGTAGAAGGTCGCAAAAGGGGATCACGTGACCTTGAGACACAGCAACAGTCATAAATTTGAACTAGTTGCCAAGCATCTGAATTTTGCACTCCTGGTCTTGCTGTGAAAGTCATATCTGTGAAAAACGGTCATAAGTCACTTTTTTCAGTATCATTGTAACTTTGAACAGTCACTAAAAGAACTGTTGTAAGTTGAGGACTACCTGTACTGAAACTTATGGCACTTAGGTCTTAGCTGTAATCATTAAACTTACTTTGTCTTCGCCTTTAATATCTGGGATATTATTCCAGAAGGAGTTGTACTATTAAATTGCTCAGTGTGCTTACCATTTCAACCAGTGCAGAAATTTTTCCCTCTCTGTTGAATGACTAATCCTCACGACATTGTCTTATGTCTAAGGATTTTACCCATGCAGTAAGTCTGTATTACTATTATCCTTTTCATCTGTTGGTATCTTATGATTATATTACTTTGTTGTTTTTATGTACACTGAGAGTTTATGCACCAGAGATAAATTCCTTGTCTGTCCAATCACATTTGGCCAATATGTTCTGTTCTGCTCTTTAGATCAAACTTGATGCTACACAGGCTTTGATTTAGTTTTCCCTAACCGTGTATCTTCCATATTTTGACCCTGAAATATGGGGGTTCAAAACTGTTGTTATCTCTCAAAGGCACTAGCTAAAGATGGCTGCTTAGTAATTGTGTTATGTTTAATTTCTTAGATAATAAAATCAAAAGAAGAGATAAGCAGCCTTATTGAGGAAAAGAAACAATTGACTGCCGAACTGAGAGAGCAGGAGAAATGTGTCCAACAGCTACTGAAAGAGAAGGCCTTGCTTCAAAAAGAGAGAGATGACCTTCAGCAGGTTAGCAGAGAGGAAACGCAAAGCCAATTTCAGGAGACGTTATCTAAAAATACCGCAAAGGTACGGGATGCTTTCCGGTAAATGCAGTTTTCCGGTAAATGCTTTCCAGTAAATGCAGTTTCACGGATATATTGTTTCTTATTCTGTAAAACCATTGGTGTAGGTCTAGCTTTCAACCCAACATCACATTGTAATTTCCCGTAAATCTTAAATCTCCCTTAAATTAGGGGGAGTTGAATGCTTTATGTAAAGGTTGGGCACCCTTTAGGTAATCTTTAACATTTAGGATGGGCTGAGGATTGATGTTCAGATATCAGGTATTAACCTGGTAGTTAACTGGACTTTCTGGCACGAGAACATTCCTACATTATTAAATTTTACATTAAAAAGGTTAGAAAACAAGGCTGTTTCTTCAGCCTTTCTCCGGTTGTACAATCAGTGAGTGCTGTGGGGTATCATATGCATTTTGTTTAGAAATTATATATAAGTATAAAGTTTATAGTTTGTATTAAATTTATAGTTTGCCTAGCTCTGTTTCATCAATTGGAGAAAAATCAGACGTGCAATATTTGTGTTTAAATCCATTTGATTCAACAGTGTCAATTTAAAATAAATTAAATTAGTCCTAGATCCTGGTTTATATTTAAGATTCACTTTGTTGATAGATACAGAAAATAGTTACTGAGTCAACAAATGTAATCAATATTTACTAAGGGAATAAATAACAATGGAAACAGCATCAACTATGACAAAGCAAACCCAACCTGTTTCCTATTTCAATCTCTGTTTAAAGTTGTTCTTTAAGCACATTTTTTAATGTGGAAGTAAAGTCTGTTTAATCAGCATCCCTATTTTAGGCAGCCAAAAATAAGAAATTGAGCATTATCTTTTCACATGAGTCTTTCTGTCCTACTTATTTTTCCTACCAAAGATTAATGCATGTAATAAAAACTTGCAGATAAATCTGGGATCCCTGTGACCTTGCAAAACTTTTAAATATTGTCTATTGTCTAACTATTGTCCAACTAGTAATCAAACTGGGTATGACTAAGATCTTTTTTCATTCATATTTTTCTTAGTTTATCAAAATATAAAATGCAGAAATACAAAGAAAAATGAAAATAATGGGAAAATGGGGGAGGGAAAAAAGGAAGAGGGAAGATGTGTAGGATTAAAGGGGAGATAAAAATAGAAAAGTATTGACTTCCAATTACTTTTGGCACAGTAAATTAACGTGCAACTTCAACTTTTTACTTTTACATAATAATATATATTAGCCAGGAGGGGCGATGGCTCAGCAGTTAAAGACTCTGAGCTTGTCAGTTGGAAAACTGATAGCCCAGGTTTGAGACCTAGTGCCATGCAACAGGGTGAGCTGCTGTTATTGCCCCCTGTAAGTGACTACCTAGCAGTTCTAAAGCATGCAAATGCAAGTAGATAAATAGGTACCACTTTGATGGGAAAGTAATGCATTCTGTGTACTTCAGCATATGATCATGCTGATCACATGGCCACAGAAGTGTCTTCATACAATGTTGGCTTCCTCAGCTAAGAAACAAAGATGAGCACCGCCCTCTAGAATCAGACCTGATTGGAGAAGGGAAGCCTTGAGCTTTATATACCGTACTAGCCATTTCTATAACAACAAACCTATCTAATCAGCAAAACCCAAAATCGAAGTTTCATATATTTTTTTCCATTTCAAGCACAAAAATCCAAAAGTGGCTTCCAAATAGAAACAAAATTAAGTGTATTCATTTATTTAATCAAAGCAGTCAATTTAGCCATCCCTGCTAATACCATTCATTTTTTGCAACCATTTGTCCGTTGCAGGAATCAAAAATGTCTTTCCATTTTTAGAGTTCTATTAAGTATCCTATTTAGTTTGACATAATCTGCTCATATTGAGATAATAAGTCACCACTGAATATATATTCTCCTTTCCAGGATTCTGAAATGAATGTCAAACGAAAGACGCAAGACTGCTTTGAAATCTTGGAGACAAAAATATTCCGAATAATGGTAAATGCTATCATCATTTATTTCCCCTTGATTGAATCTGCATTAAGTGGAGTTCTAACTTCTACCTTTTATCCTTCTTCTGCCTATTCTCACAACAACGACTGAACTCCATTTCCAGTTATACCCAATCTATCTATAACTTGTATCTTATACCAGAAAACAGAGAAACATCCTTTTGCAGTCCAGGAGGTCTTGATATAGAAAAATGAATTGTAAATCTAGTGGTTTCCTCAGAATAATTGCTACTCCAAGAACTCTTCTCTTGTGCTGCTGGTATCAGGGGTGTCTTCAGATTATGGTAAAAAAAACAACCAACCACCTCACAGTGGCACTGGTAACAGTGTGATTGAAACTCCATTTCTTTTTTGGAATATTGTACTTAAAAGATGGACAGTGTTGATCATGCAATTGTGGCTGCCATTTTGAGATTGTCATTTTTTAAAATCGCACTCTGCAGATATCTTGCACAGCTACTTTTCCTCAGCTGTCTATGAATATATAATGTATATTCTGCTAAGGGGGAGGATTAGAGCAAGGGGAGGTCTAATGTTCAACAATGGGTACAGTAGCTTGTTCACATGAATGCAATTCAAAAAATGCACTTTGGTTGATCAAGACATGTTTCTTAATAGCACGAGATTGTGATCTTTTTGACTATGAAATTTTATTTTATTCCTGCTGTGGAATAAAATAAAATTTCATAGTCAAAAAGATCACAATCTATGCCTTTAGTGGTTGTGAGAAAAACCACTGATTTTAAAAGATGAAAACCTTTGTTAATTTCAGCCTGTTTCCTTTTTATTTCAGGAGGCTCTGAAGAAATTTTCAGAGCTGGAAAAATCTGAATATTTCATAAAAATCTCTCTTCAGATCAGGAATCAGTTTGATAGCAAGAAAGCTCTAATAGCCCAGTGGCTTCCTCACATTTCTCCCCAGGAAGCCAATAACATCAAAAGGCTTCAAACAGAAGATGAGTGTATAAGTAACAGCCTCTACAGCTTGTTGAACACAGTTCAGGTACTAGCTTTAAACAATGTTTTGTATCACATGCTAAACCAGGGGTCCCAAACTTGGTAACTTCTTGGTAGAATTCTGGGAGTTGAAGTCCACAAGTCTTAAAGTTGCCAAGTTTGGAGACCTCTGTGCTAAACTACTGAGTGCTTTGTTTAGTTTTAGTTTTGTATGTACAGGTGGGCCATGACTTACACTTGTAATGAAGTCTGCCCATTCAGGTCATAAGTTGTGACCTCCATAGAACAGCTGATCACACAAGTGACCTAATTTTACAACATTTTAGGCAGTTTGCCATTAAGTGAACCTGTAGTCATTAACCTGTAGTCATTGTTCATTAATGACCACAAATTGGGAAAACTAGCATTAATTTCCAGGTTTGGACAAAACCCAGAAGTTAATGCTAGTTTTCAGCATAAAATGTGATAAACCCAGTCATGTGACCACACAACACAGGAAACGACTGCGGGGTAGCCACGGCTGTGAGAACTTCACAACAAGGTTGTAAGTACCATTGGGTTTTGTCTGTGGTAACTTTGGTCACTAAGCGACCGGTGATTAGTCGAGGACTACCTGTATCTAAATCTGGGTTTAAACTATGATTCATGGCTTAGTGGACCTTGCAAACTCAGTTATGGCTTGATCAATAAATTAAGTTAAATAAATTGCTAGATTAAAGTCACATGTGAATCTGTTAGTTTCTATTAGTTCTTTTGTACACTTTACATTACAGGTAATCCTCAACTTGCAACCACAATTATGCCCAACATTTCTGTCGCTAAGCAAGACAGTTGTTAAATGAGTTTTGTCCCATATTACCACATTTCCTGCCATAGTCAGTGAATCACCACAGTTGTTAAGTTAGTATCACAGTTGTTAAGTGAATCTGGCTTCTCCATTGATTTTGCTTGTCAGAAGGCCGTAAAAGGTAATTACATGACCCCGGGACTGTGTAACCATCATAAATATGAGCTAGTTACCAAGGATCTTAATTTTGATCACAAGACCATGGGGATGCTGCAGTGGCCATATATATATTAACAACTTTTAACAGTCACTAAATGTAAATATGTTCAGGTTTTAAGGAAGATCTCTCTTGTATCAGAGCAGAGGTCTATCTAGCTCAACCTTCCCAGAATTCCCTAGCCAGCAACCCTTTGTTGAGAATTTGAGACAATGTCTATATATCCAAAGGGCACCCAGGTTGGGAAAGTTGATCCAGTTCACAATTCTGTTGTTTGTAGTCTAAGTGGTATCTTAGGAACAGCCAGTTCTGCACCTCAGGAACAAAACACCACAAACTCTGTTCAACGATGGGCAACGCATGATTCAATAAGTGGGAAAAAAACAGGCTGTTGCAGTTTTTAATAGGGGTGGTAGCCCACATTAAAGAAGACAGGTTTTGTGGCGCCTATGAAAGCTGAACAAACGTATTGTAAAGTTTAAGTTTAGTTACGGAGTAAAGCTAAAATGGTGTGCAGCTTATCCCAAGATAAATTTACTAAACTCAACTAGTTTTTGAGCTCTTGTGTTCGGTTAGTAATAGCAATAGCACTTAAACTTGTATGCTACTTCATAGTTCTTTTCAGCCCCTCTCTAAGCAGTTTACAGAATCAGCATATTGCCTCCAACAATCTGGGTCCTCATTTTACCCCCCTGGGAAGGATGGAAGGCTGAGTCAACCTTGATCCGGTCAGGAGTTCCAGGATCGAATTCCTGCCTATGGGCAGAGTCAGCCTGTAATACTGCAGTTTAACCACTGTACCACCACAGCTGTTAATTAACTTCTTCATCTCCAACAGTACTTGTTTAGCAGCTTGTGCAAAAAAAGAAAGGAATACTACACAAACGTCAGCGAGTACACAAGGGAGCTGCTTGATGAGCGAAAAAAACAACATGCACAGAGAATGCAAATTGAGGAACTCAGAAAGGCTCACTTGAAACAGCAGGGAGCTGGATCACAGCAGCCTGGTCTCTCTGAACTGATGCACAGCTTGGATGGTCTCATGGAGGTAATGGTTTTCCAAAGATTGCCTGCTTGGGACTGGAGTTGGGGAAAGCAACATTGCCAGGACATTGCTACGTCTCCAAGCACCATTTCCAAACCCCCTTCCTCAACTAAACTACAGTTCAAAAGAATGAAATGGCCAAAATAACATGCATTTGGAAAATTTCACACACTCCCACAACATTTGGATATGGAAGCATCTTGACCATTGCATAACAGAACCTGAAATATTTGTCATCCTGTGTTGTGGGCTGTGATAACGATTTCCATCATTTGCTGATTTTTTAAAAAAAAAACCATTTAATTAGAAAATGTACATTTGTTGGTTATACAACAATAAAAGCTGCAGCTCCCTGGCAACATCAATCAGTTAAAGAAACCCCTTGGTGACATCTATCCCACTCCAGATTCCCCAGGCCCATTGGCAAAGCCAAGGTCTTCAGAGCCTTGTGAAACAGTGTCAAAATGGGGGCTAGTCTAATCTCTGCTGAGATGATGAGTTAATAGCAAAAGCAATAGCACTTAGACTTATATACCACTTTATAATGCTTTACAGCCCTCTCTCAGTAGTTTACAGAGTCAGCATATTTCCCCCAACAATTTGGCTCCTCATTTTATACCGACCTCGGAAGGATAGAAGGCTGAGTCAACCTTGAGCCTGGTGTGATTCAAACTGCCAAATTGCAGGCAGCAGAAGTAGCCTGCAGTACTGAACTCTAACTAATGCGCCACCACGGCTCCGAGTTAAGGTCAGTCTTTAGAGCCATTTCCTGGAGACTTGTGTTCCAGAAGTCAATAGGCTACTAAGGCTGATGCCGCAAAGGTTCTGCCTCTGATCCACAATGATATTGTACAATGCCATTGAAAAGCCAAGGTCTTTCAGAAGTCAGTGAAGGACTAGAGAGCCACTGGCTTTTTTTTTTTCTGTTACCTTTCGCATCTGGATTCAAAAGGAAAAATACCTATGCTTCATGGAAGACAGGTTATTAACAAGTTAAAACTTGTTACCTTGATGTCTATGGAGATTCTTAGTCCTCCAGGTCATGGTTGTCCCATGGGTGCTTTTTCAAGAGCTGAAGAAGTTCTTGCAAAACATATTCAAAGAAAAACCAGAAAGTCCAATTGCCTCTTGAAATAAAGCACCTTTGGGTTTTTATCTGGATGTAATAATAGATGCTGTCAAGACTGCTTTTCTTTCCAAGAGAGCTCAGGGCAGTTTCTGAGAGAAGAATTAAAAAATAATGTAAATGAAACCATCATATAAAAACATTCTGTTTGACAAAAATATTTACATAATTCGGGGGGGGGCTACTTTGTCAAGTATATTCAAGATGGCACAGAAGAAGGGATACTAAACCAGAGTTAAGCATTTTTCCTAAAGGCTGTAATTTAAGGTACAGCATTTTTCAAAATCAGCCCTTGGCATGTCCAATTAAAACTTGCAAGAAGAAAATAATCTATCTATTGGTATTTCATTCCCACTATGATGGCTCTGTGGACAGGTGGGAAGATAAATCAGCTGAAACGTTTATTTTCAGTGTGGTTAACTGAGCTAGAAGGGTTAATACTGTATCTGTGTTAAAAGGTTTCTGCATAAATTCTCTTCCCACTTACCATGCTGCAAAAAATAAGACATGATACATGTCTTGACAAACCAGATCATTTTTATGTATTTCTTGGCGCAGCAAATGTCTAAAGAAGTTTCTGAAATGGAAGAAGGACTCGGTAGCACAGAGGTTACGTTACAAGAGTTGGAACATAAGAACATTGAGGTGGAGCAGTATTTGGAACGGTGCTATGTTGATTTGCAAGGCTTTAAGGCAACAATAAAGCAAAATATTGAAAAGTTTCAATCCATTTATCAATTTCTATGGCCCAAAGTTCAGGTACGAAGTGCAGATTTAAAAGGTGTAGCACAATATTATTGTTTTTGCCTTGTTAAGGGTGCGCTTGGAGAAAATGCTGTACATGTAGTTGCGTGTTTCTTATAGTTTAATAATCCAAAGCAACTTGGATTATTGGTCATGTTGATCTAGTTTGCAGAAACTGTGTTCTGGTGTAATTGGATGACTCTATGTAAGAGATAGCAATGTAACATACCTCCCTTAAGATCTAGCGCTGCCTTTATATTACAGCCCTATTTTCAAGCTAGATCTGCGCTGGAAGCCATAAATGCCAACTACTGCAGAGAGATTGATGCTACTCTGAAAGCATGTAGAGAAGAAACAAAGGAACTGATTCTACAGTTAGATATGTTAGAAAAAGATCAAAAATCCTGTGATGTTGCTAATATGTCACGAGAAGAAGAAAACCATAAGCTAAGATATAAACTGGAAGTAACTGAACAAGATACAAAGGTGTGTTTTTGTTAAACTCCTGTTTGACACCTCAGCCTGATGTCTCTTCATTTGTCTAATCTGATTAATGCTTAGTTCTTTTCTATGCAGCTTTTCCTGGTATGCCATTTATTAAATTTCTATTTAGTCTCTGCTTTCCCAAATATATGATGTTCCCAAATCCATTCTAGTTCTTAAATAGGTTTCCGGAGAGAATAAGTTTTACCCAACTTTTTTAGTTGAAAAGAACAGATGATAGAAAAATTAGTTCATGAATGAGGCAGACTTTGACAAATCATGACATTTTGATTTAAAATAAATCTATAGGATGATGCTTATAAATCTGTGGTTGCAGGAAACATGATATTGGATAATCTCTGCCATATAAAAATAAAGAGTGTTTTCCCAATAGATGCATGAAATGGCACTGGGTTACCTTTTATAAATGAGGAAGTACACTGTTGGGAATTAGTTTTGCTTATATTCGTCTTCCTTTGATGCTGCATCTCTTACTATTGTTTTTCTGATCGTTTTCACTGTTTTCAGGCCACACTTTTTTTATAAAGAGTCCAGCATTCAAAATATTGGAATAATTGTGATCTTCAGAGCTTCAGATCCAATTAACTCTACATGTATCGGAGTTATTACCAATAACAGCTAAACATTTTTCCCACCTTTGAAAATAAAATCTGGAAGTGGTGTTTCATTTTCTAATAACACACTTTCTTTTTCAAAGAATCTGCAATTGAAAATCCAAGAACTAGAAAGCATAATAAATGAAGGAAGTAAGAATCTCCAGGAAAAAGAGAAAACAATAGCCATACTAGAAATGAAACTTAATGTGAGAGCTTCCAGGAGTGAAGTCATCAAGCTTCAAGCTGCATTAGAGGAAAAAGAAAATTGCTTAAGAAATGCATTAAGTGAGAGAGAAGCACTCTGGGTATTGTATTAACATAAGTGACTTCTCATGTTGGGAGTAAAATATTTATTCATGGGATTCACACAAATGTCTTAGATCTTCACATTTTCTCTGCAATTCCTATATAAAACTTGCAGCAATGTTCTGGGCTGCTGGACACTGGAAGGCAAGTTTATACAAAGGAATTATCAGCTCACAATGCTATGCTTCCTCCCAGCCTTGCTTGTGGCTAAACATACTCCTCAAAGAAAATGAAAGTGCTCTACAACTTTGACCCATTCTCTGGTGTTCTCTAGTATTTTTAATGCAATTCAGTTATTTGTGGAATGAAACCATGGAAGGACAATTTCCTGCAGATCAGATATGGCACCAACTGTGATTTGACAGGGTGCTAACTCTGATCTCTTGCTGGATCCAAACCTCCATCTGAAAAGGGTCCTGACATTATTACTTTGATATGAAGAGGTATGTAGCTCATTTTTACTAAAAGTCTATTATCTAATAGGTAAATATGATTTCATTTTCTAAAGTGCTTATTGTGCACTTGGAAATATACAACTGTTGTTGTCTTCTCAAGAGATCATGTTTTTCTTTTTCTTACTAGGCTCAGGTGGATAAAGGTGCTGGATTATATAAGGAGGAAATTGAAGGCCTGAGAACTCAGCTTGTTAAAGCTGATATGGCAAGAATGAAACAATCCAAATTGTTTGATCGAGAAGGCAATTCTATAGAGCACAGATTCTGTCCTCATTTGGATATTTATCATCTGGACACTTGGTAAATTTTTCCGTATCTGAGAAAGCAAAAAAGCAATATTTCTTTAATATTTTGTCCTTTTATCTTACAAGAAATGCCTTCTTTGGATAACAGCTGATACCTTGGGCATAAGAAGGATATATTTTTTTTTTAGAAAAATGTAGTTAGTTATATAAAGTTGAGGGAAGTGCTAGGATGGTAATTATTTCCAGTATAATGTGTAGAATCTTCATAGGAACCTATGTTATTAGAAGTTAACAATGAATCATATAATCTTTTTATGTAAACATCCTGAGTCCTACCACCTGTCAGTTAATATACTGGACTTTTTTTTTAGCATTTATTTGATTTGTCAATCGCTTACAAGATACAGGTATAAGAATAAATATACTGTAGTTTTGAATACATGAGATAGATACTTATAAGAAAAATAAAAAACAATAGGACAGGGATGGTAGGCATGATAGTGCGCTTATGCATGCCCTTACAGGCCTCTTATGAAGGGAATAAGGTCAATAGTAGTCAGTCTAAGGTTAAAGTTTTTGGGGTTTGGGGAAGAAACCACAGAGTCAGGTAGAGTATTCCTAACATTGACCACTCTGTTGCTGAAATTGTATTTTCTGCAGTCAAGTTTGGTGCGGTTAACCTTGAGTTTGTATCTATTGTGTGCTCTTGTATTGTTTTTTTTTAAACAAATTTTATTAATTTTTACAAAACAATACACAAACAAAGCATAGAATGTAATAACATAAGAGATCTTTTCTGAAGAGATCAATAAAAGATCTTATTTATAGACAGAATAATTCCAAATTATCAAATTTCCATACAAGCACAATTTAATATATATATTTACCTTATCTATTCAGCTTCATATCTTATTCCAGCTTCTCTTTGTTTCTACATTTCCTTCTATTATTGAAATTATATTTCTTTTACTTTAGATTGTATACATTCTTTATATCCCTCTGTCTTATTTACAATTTCATTATTCTCTTCCAACATTCTTCTTACATTCTTCTAAGATTTTATTAATTCAAACATGGACATACAAAACACAAAACATAAATACCTAAAACTTCTTTTTGGAAAGAGGCTTACCCCGGGTTACCTCTTTTTATACAGACATAAATCAAGTTCTTACTCAATATACTACCTCATATCTTAATTAACATTCTGTATTTTCTATATATTTTCTCTCCTCTATTCACTCTCATAATTCTATTATATTTATTTCATCTCATTTTAAATAATTATACTTGTATCTTTTGTCTGTTTTCTTCAATTATCTATTTATCTTTTATTTCCAATACAATATTTCTCCTGTAATCACTGGTTGAAGCATGACAACTTTTATCTTTCCCCTAGATTTGATACTTGAAATAATACATACTTTCCATACTGATGGAAATGTAGAGGTATGCTCGGGTTTCAGCAAACTAACGTGGAAAACCGGATGAATTCGACGGAGAGTTTTTGGCAATGTCAATTGAACTGTCTCAGGATTCACAATTTGCTCAATTGGGAAAGGACCCACATACTTAGGCCCCACTTTCTTTGACTTCTGGGTGGTCTGTAAATATTTGGTGGAGAGAAAATCTTTGTCGCCTACTTGATAAGACTTCTGTGGAGCTCTCTTTCTGTCGGAAAATTTCTTATGAGACTGGTGTGCATTGTCCAATGCTTTACGAGTAACCGGCCAATTGAGTTGAAGTTGAGATATCCACTCGTCCAACGACTGGACATTGGGTCTTTCATGAGGAAGCTCAGGTATGGGCACAAAATCTTGCCCCATGGCCACTTTGAACGGGGTAAAACCAGCTGCTGTGGACAGAATTGTTGTATGCCACCTCCGCAAAAGACAGCAGATCCGCCCAGTTGTCCTGTTGATAGTTTATGTAACACCTGAGGTATTGCTCTAACACTGCATTAGTCCTCTCACAGGTCCCATTAGTTTGAGGATGGTGGGCGGAGCTTAAGCCCTGGGTGGAGCCTATTAATTTCAAAAATTCCCTCCAAAAGTTCGAGGTGAATTGGACCCCTCGATCCGAAACTATACGCCCAGGGACACCATGCAGCCTATATATACGTATGATGAAAAGTTTAGCCAACGATTTTGCTGAGGGAATCTTGGAGCAAGATATGAAATGTTCCTGTTTGGAGAACAAATCGGTTACCACCCAGATAACCATGTGCCCAGTACTCTCGGGTAAGTCTACTATAAAATCCATGGAGATTTCCTTCCAAGGAGCAGTCGTCCTGGCTACATTCTGTGATAGACCTGGTGGCTTACCAGGAGGCCTCTTGGCTGAGGCGCAAACTGGACAACCAGCTACATAAGTCTCAATGTCTTTTTTCAATGAGGGCCACCAGAACTGCCACTTAACCAGGTGTAAGGTCTTCACGAAACCAAAGTGACCAGCCGCCTTGGAATCATGGGTCTGTTGTAGCACTTGGCTTCTCAATGTCTCTGGTACATACAAATTTGCTCCTTCCAAAAAGTGCCTCCAAGTTAGTAGAGCCCAATGAACTGCAAAAGCTTCCTTTTCCCAGACAGCCCATCTCCTCTCAGTTTCGGTCAGCTTATGGGAGGTGTAGGTGCAAGGTTGTAGTGTCCCTTTCTCACTTAGTTAAAGTAAGACCGCCCCAATACATACTTTCCATACTGATTCTGCTTAGCACAAAGTATAATAATAAAACAAAAATAAAAAAGGGCTTGAGTTTATAGTATGAGCAGAACAGCATTCCACAGAAAATTAGTCTCTATTATTTACTCTTAAACATTTTATATATTTCCTTTGATACATTATTAACTCATATAATATTTCAATTTTCTAACTCAATTTCAAATACTAATATCTGCAATACAATCTTATATATTTTTGCAGAATCATATATTTTTTAATTTAAATTTTACCCTTTGTCTCTGAAAAAAGCCTTTTTTTTTTTCATCTTGTTTTAAACCTTTATGGCTTCTCTTTCCTTTTTCCCTTCCTTTCTTATCAATTCTGATCTTTTTGATCTTTTTGCCCCCCCATCTCTCAAATTCCACTTTTTGAATCTTCCCTCTCTGTTATGTTTCTCTTTTCTGTTGCTTTCTGGCATTGTATCGATTTTTCATCTCATTTTTCCCTTTCTTGGTTGCTTTTTTAAGTTCTAAATTCTCCCTTTTCTTTCCCCCCTTGTTCTTTTGGGCTATGATGTTTTGTCCATTAAAGATGGCTTCTCCTTCTTCATCCTGGTCCTCTTGTTCTTGTATTTCTTGGTATGTAAAAATCGCCATTTCCAAAAAATGAAAGATAGATCCAAGAGAGCCCTTACCTTCTTGTTTCTCTTGTTGTAGCTTTTGAAATTCCATTTGTAATTCTTGCACAGATAATGCCATTTTTATTATTATTATTATTTAATTTTTAAAGGAGCAACCCAAATGTTTTTAGTCCTTCAAGGAATAGTCCCCCCAAAATCCCAAAGTCAGAAAGTCACAAAGCAATCCAAATCAGAACAAACTGTTCTGTTAACACTTTCTTCTTTTTTTTTTCCCCTCCTGGGGTGAGATTCAATTAGACAGTTTCAAAATGATTTTTTAGAAGCCTTATTGTCATTAATTTCTAGTCTTAAAAACTTCAAGCAGTCTTCTTCAATAGAGTCTTAGAATAAATTTTTTACCTCTTCCTTCCCACTTATAGCAATAAACTTTTAGTTTTTAGTTCCAATGTTCCAAAATCTTTTATCCCCTTGGCTTTAATTTTTAAGTGTATTTACCTTCTTTGCCCATGCAGGTTTTCCAGATTTCCACCTGCTATTCCGTAGGGAAGGAGAGTGAGAAGAAATAACTTTCCCTTTCACAACTTTCTCGCCACTTGCACAGTCTTTCTGGGAAACAATGTAGCAATAGAAAAGGCAAATTTCCAGGTTTTAAAGGCTCCTCTTTGTCCTGGTTCAGCCAGAAAAAAAACTTTCACCTTCTTCCTCCTGCGTGATCTTGTCCAGCCGCAGGCTTCTTTGTGGAGGCCATTACTGACCGCCGCTCCACCGCCTTGGGAAAAGGGGGTTTGGCTGGCTGGGGAGGGGGTCTGCGACACCTCCAAACCCCTGTCCGGATCCCCCCCTATCTTCAGCTGCCTCTACGGGGCAGCTATATCCTCCAAATCCAAACGGATTGGAGGAACCTCGGCAGCGAGCGCAGCAGGGATTGTGCGGAGTCGTGAATCCCTGCTGCTGCTGAAGCCTTGCAAACCGGAAGGGTATTTTCTGCAGTCAAGTTTGGTGCGGTTAACCTTGAGTTTGTATCGATTGTGTGCTCTTGTATTGTTATAATTAAAGCTGAAGTATTCATTTGCAGGTAGGACATTGCAATGTATAATTTTATATACTATATTTAGATCGGACCGGAGGCGGTGTGGTTCTAGCTTTTCTAGTTCTAGAGTTTCATTGACCTTGGATTTGGGGAGAATTCTAGAGATCAAATAGAAAGTATTTTAAATGAGATCTAGTTTGGTTTTGGGGAGAATTCTAGGGGTCAAATAGGAAGTATTAAATTGATAGACTTTATTTTATAAAAGAAAATAAACAAAACCTACTTATAATTAAACAAACTGAAAATTACACTGCTAACCAGTAGAAAAATTATACATTTTATTTATACAATTTATTTATATTTTTTTGTTCTGTCTTACCTGTGGCCACGAGGTGAGAGTCCAAATGTCCAAAGGAGAAAAAACACGAACAGACAATATCAGGAACAACAGAGTTAACTTTCCTTTGGCTTAATTCGTCGTTGGCAATTTTCCCAGAAGCTGTCAGCAAATTCAGAAATGAGCAGAACTATAAATCAGAGCCGAACGGCAAACAGAAAACTTTTTCCAAACTGTAAACGCAAATAACAAAGTTTGACCCGAACGGGGATTTCAAGCTAACACGCCTCCTTATATTTCCTGAGGGGTGTGTCAGTCTCTTTCCTCAGTCCTTGATTCGACGTCTCCTTCCTTTTTTAAAAAAAATAGATTTTATTGAATTTACAATTTAAAAACACATTGACAATACATTTACAGAATAGAAAGAAAACGGCTAGGGGGAAAGAAAGAAAACACCCGGCCTAACACACCGGATAAAGGCCAGTTGGGGGGAAGAGAAAAGATATAGAGGGAGAGAGGGGAAGGGAAGGGGAGGGAGAATAGGGTAGAAAGTACAATTAAAAACGAACGATATCTTTTTGTGACAGTCTGTAAGGATTATTTCTCTTCGTCATGTCCAATCTACTCCTCTTTTCCATTATGTTTAAGTTACTCTTTATCATTTACATAATTTGTCTCTGTATAAGCCAATTATACCATGAGTCCCAGTTGTCGTAAAATGTTGAAGACTCTTTGTTTTTTAACGCTATCGTTAGTTTATCCATTTCAGCACACTCACAAATTTTCTGAATAACCATTTGCTCTGAAGGTGTATGAGGTGATTTCCAACATTGAGCAAATGCTAATCTAGCCGCAGTTAGAATATGGATTATTACATATTTTGTCTTTTTGGATAAATATCTATCAGAGATCCCTAACAGGAAGAACTCTGGTTTATAGTCTATTTGTTCTTTAGTTATCTCCTCCAACCACTTTCTGATTTTTTGCCAAAATTTTTGGGTAGTTTTACAAGACCACCACTTGTGGAAAAATGTTCCTTCAGTGCTTTTGCATTTCCAACACCTTGAGCTCATGTTAGGGTTCATCTTCGCCAACCTCAAAGGGGGTAAGTGCCATCTATATAACATTTGATACATATTTTCTTTGTACGCCGCCAATTTCGTAATCTTAATCGTAATCTTTCGTATTCCAGATCTTTTCCCATTCTGTTAATGTAATGCTTCTTCCAATATTCCTACTCCACATTATCATGTTCCCTTTCACTATCTCTTGCTCTAGTTCTACTTCCAATAAATATTTATAAAATTTGGAAATATTCTTTTTATTTGATCCTAATAAGATTTTATCTAAATATTGTAATTTGCTATAGATTCCAAACTCTTTGATATCTTGTTTGTATCTGCTATGAATTTGTATATATAACCACTGGTCGATTTTATATCCCTGTTCCTGTAAATCCTGTCGAGTTCTTAATTTTCCTAGAGGGTCTAATAAATCTTTATATTTAGTCGTTTTTGTTATATCCAAATTGTTGGGATGAACCATTGCCTCAATTGTTGAAAGCCAAATCGGAATTTTTAAATAATGTTTTTTGCATATTTTTTTCCAATTAGTTAATAATGAATCTCTAATAAGGTGTCTATGAAAATACGACTGTTTAGTTTTCCCCACTTCCCATAGAAATGCATGCCATCCTCTCTGAAGATCGTGCCCGTCTAAGGCTAAGGTTCTTTTATTGAGTAAATTAACCCAGTCTTTTAACCATAATAAGTTGGCTGCCCAATAATATAATTCCCAATTTGGGAGCGCTAGTCCCCCTCTACTTTTTGCATCTTGTAAAGCCTTAATATTGATTCTAGCTTTTTTCCCTTGCCAAATAAATTTAAGTGTTACCTTATTTATATCTTCAAAAACAATTTTTGGTAATTTAATTGGGATTGTCTGGAATAAGTAAAGATCTAAGTAAAGACCTGCCAGATCTTCCTCATCACTCAAGCCTATGTCTTCTGACAGAGCAGTTTCAAACCTCTGAGTCACATTTATTTATGTTTATAATTTATGCAGGACATCTTCTTCCAAAGATGCTGGTGTAATTGTACAAATGATCAGAGTCTTGGCATTTCCAGCGAAGGAGTTTTTCAGAATTCTTGTGAGTTTACTATCCCGGTAGTTGATAAAGCCTCTGGTGCAAAGGGATAAGAGAAAGAAGAATAAAATATTATGGATGTGGCTGAGGGAAAATGGCTTCAATAGCCAACTCATTATCTTTAGATGAACTGAGAACACTAATCAGTTGAAAAATGAAACTATCTAGATGAAAAAATGTGAAAAGACGCATGTCAAAATATGAAGTTGGGAAAGGGGAGATTCAGAGCTCAGCAACCTTTTGCTGCTCTAATTGAAACAAGAATATTTTTTTCTTACCCAGACTGATCATCACAAAGTTTCTTGATGACTTGCGCAAGATGAAGAGGCTCCTGTTAATATTACATCTTTCTTTAAGACGAACCCCTAAGCACATACATAAAAAGCACCATTTCAGTTGTTGCTGGATGGATTTAAGGCATCATAAATCAGTGCCCATTTTAAGGCCATAGGAAAAGTTATACTGAATCAAATATACAGCCCAGCATTAAAAAAAAAAGACAAGTAACCAGATGGATCCTTTTTAAAGCCTGGGTATGAGTGAATGTGATTCTCCATTCAGATTCTTCAACAACTGGAATTGGGAAATATGGGTCTCAACATTAAGGATGAGACAGCCACCACAACTGGAAATCCTTGACAGACCCTACACCCCATGAATTTGTCTAGTTTCCTTTTAGAACTTATCTATTCTGATAGGAGGACATTAATAGTTTAGGATATCTAATGGTTAATAATTACAGAAGTGAGAACACACTCTAACACAGATTAAAGATAGCTGTGCTGTGATTTTATTCTTATATTTCTAGGAAACAATGGCTATTTAACTTGATGCAGATATAACATCAAAGTTCTTAGTGATCAGTATGAGCACTTTATTAAGAGCCGTTCATTTAGGAATGGACAATTATGTGTTAGCCCTCTATTCCCACATGACTACATTTACAAGTAATTCTTGACTTACGAAAATTTCTGATACTAAGTGAGGAATTTGCTTAAGTGAATTTTTCCGTTTTACAACCTTGCTTGTCACATATTTTTTTCCAGTTAGTTAGTAATGAATCTCTAATAAGGTGTCTATGGAAATACGACTGTCTGGTTTTCCCCACTTCCCATAAAAATGCGTGCCACCCTCTTTGAAGGCCGTGCCCTTCTAAGGCTAAGGTTCTTTTATTGAGTAAATTAACCCAGTCTTTTATCCATAATAAGTTGGCTGCCCAATAATATAATTCCAAATTTGGGAGCGCTAGCCCCCCTCTGCTCCTAGCTTTTTTCCCTTGCCAAATAAATTTAAGTGTTACCTTATTTATATCTTCAAAAAAATTTTTTTGGGGGGGGGTAATTTAATTGGAATTGTCTGGAATAAGTAAAGGAATTTTGGTAGGATGTTCGTTTTGATCGTGGCAATCCTGCCCAGTAGAGAAAGCTGCAGCTTATTCCAGGATTCTAGGTCTTTCTTAATTTGCTCTAATAGTTTATCATAATTATTCTCTTTGAGCGATTTACTATGTGGTGTTAACCGTATGCCTAAATATTTGACCTTTTTTGTTGCCTGTATCCCTATGGTTTTTTCTAATTCTTTCCTCTGATTCTCTGTTAGATTTTTAGTCATTAATTTTGTCTTATTTCTATTGATCTTTAATCCTGCTACTGAACCGAATTGTTCTAGTTCTTTTATTAGGTTATGTCCTTTTTCCATGGGTTCCTCTAGGAAGAAAACCATATCGTCTGCGAATGCCTGTAGTTTATATTCCTCTGCTTTGACCCTTACTCCTTGGATTTCAGAGTTTTGTCTTATCCGCGTTAACAGTGATTCTAAAGCAAGTATAAATAGGAGGGGTGAGAGGGGGCAACCCTGTCTTACGCCCTTTTCAATGTTTAATGAACCTGTTTGTTCACCGTTAATTAGTATGTTGGCCTGTTGGGTGTTGTAAATTGTTGTGATAATGTTCTCGAATTTAGTGCCCAGACTCATGTTATAGATTTTTTGAATTAAAAAGTGCCAATGTAGCTTATCAAATGCTTTCTCAGCATCTAAAAACATGAGTGTAAATTGTTTCTCTGGATGAAATTCATAATATTCTAAAACGTCAATAATGGTTCTTAGATTATTTTTGATTTGGCGGGATGGAAGGAAAACATTTTGATCTTCATGAATGTATAAATTTAAAACTTGTTTTACTCTATTCGCTATAATTGAGGTAAATAATTTATAATCAGCGTTTAAAAGCAAAATTGGTCTATAATTGTTGATATATCTGGCATCTACGTCCTCCTTCGGAATTAACGAAATCAACACCCCCCTCCATGAGTCTGGCATTTTGGCTGCCAAAAGTACTTCATTAAATACTTCCAGCATCAGTGGCCCTACTAACTCTATTATAGCTTTGTACAATTCTACTGGGATCCCATCTGGTCCAGGGGATTTATTATTACTTTGGTTCTCCATTGCAGATTTCAACTCAGACCATGTAATATCCTTATTTAATAATTCTCTCTCTCCTTCCCCTATTGTTTTATCATTCGTATTCTCCTGATAAGTTCTTATTTTGTCTTCATTGATTTCTTCCTTTTTATATAATCTTTGAAAGTAGTTTAATATGATATCTTTTTTCTGCTCAATCTCATGTTGTGGTATGCCTTTCTCGTCTATTAGTTGGTGTATCAGTCTCTTTTCTTTTTCTTTTTTAAGTTTATAAGATAGCCATCTTCCTGGTTTATTAGCGTGTTCAAAATAATTTTGTTTGGACCTTCTCAAACTAACTTTTATTTTATCTTGTTCAATTAAATTCAGCTTATGTTTGGCTAATATTAACTGGTTTTGTATTCCTTGGATCTTGGGGTTTTTTTGTAATTGTATTTCTAAGTCTTTGATTTGTTGTTGTAATACGTTTTGTCGGGCATAAGTTCTCTTATTTCTCATAGCATTATAGGAAATTGTTGTACCTCTTATAATTGCTTTCATAGTATCCCAAATATTCTGTTTTGAAGTTGTTTCATTATTGTTATCTTTTAGGAAATAGTTTAGCTCCTCTTTCAGCTTATTGATATACTCTTCTTCATTTACTATTTGGGTATTTAGCGTCCATCTTTTTTTTATTCCTCTCCTTTCTCTCCAAATTAGCTGTATTGGGTTGTGGTCAGCCCATTCATTTGGTAGGATTTTAATTTCTTTTATTTCATTAGCCAAATCCAAATCCATCCAAACCATATCTATTCTAGTCCCAATCTTATGTGGATTGGAATAGTATGTAAATTGTTTCTCTTCCAGGTTCCGTTCCCTCCATAAATCTTTTAAATTTCCTTACATGCCATAGAAAATTCCCTTTTCCCCTTCTTGTTTTTTCCCATATTACTATGGTCTTTTTGGTAGTCTGCAATGGAGTTAAAATCGCCAATCAAGCAAATGTTCCTTTTTTCAAAGCCTACTATTTTTTGGTGGAGGTGTTTGAAAAATTTCCCTTGGTCTTCATTTGGAGCATAGATTGCTACAAGTAAAAATGTGATGTGGTTTATCCAAACTTGTATAACCAGAGTTCTTCCTTTGGGATCCGACCAGGTTAATTCTGCCTTTACATCTTGTTTTACATAAATTGCAATTCCTTTTTTCTTGTGTTTATCAGCCGGTGCCATAAAAAGTTTCCCTAATTTTGGACAAATTAGATGTCTTTCATCATTTTTTGAAATATGTGTTTCTTGAAGACATATTATATCTGCGTTATGTCGAATAAGTTTTGAAAATATCCTTTCTCTTTTTGATATTGAATTTAATCCATTTATATTGATGGAGAGCAACTTCTTCCCCTCCACCATTTATCTACGTCTGCTTAGATTTTTGCCTAGTAATGATTCGATTCTCTTCTTGTTGTTGTTGTGGGATTTGCTCTTCTCTCCCAGGTTGTGGTTTATCACTTCCTGAAATTGGGGAAAGTCGTTCCTTTTGGGTTCTGTGATGATATCAGTCCTCCTGTGGTCTCCTTTTAGGTTCTTCTTTAGTGGATTGACCATCCGTATCTGTGAGCTGTTGATAAAAGTCTTGGGCCTATTTTGATTTTCCTCTCTTTCCACGTAATTAACATCCCTTCCGGGATTAGCCATTTAAATTGGATTCTTTTTTATTTAAATCATTAGCTAGAAATTTATAAACTTGTCTTATCGTCCTCACTTTTTTGGAATTTGTTTTAAAATTGTAATTTCTCTGCCTTTGTACGATATCGTTTCCTCCTTAGACATTTTCAAAATTAAATCTCTCAGACATCTCCTAGAGAAGCAGATATGGATTTCTCTTGGGCAGTTGTTGCGTCTGGCGTAGCATACCTCATCAAACTCTTTAATTAGGTCATCTTTTTCTTTTCCTAACCATTCAGCCAATATTTCTGCCATCAAATGTTCCAATTCTTCATTTTTTGCTTCAGCCCCATTTTGGAACCTTAAATACGCCATTGCTTTGTCCATCTCGAGATGAACCAGTGAGTCTTCCGTTTCTCTAAGTACATTTTTAAATTCCTCATCCATCCTTTCAAAGTTAGTCTCCATGCGTGTTGTTCTACTCTCTATATCTTTTATTTTCACTTCGTTTCTCTCCATGGCCTGCTGCAGAGACCCTATCTTACCCCCCACCTTCGATATATCCGCTTTCATTTCAGCCTTCAGTTTCCCCATCTCATCTTTCAGTTCGCTTATATCTGCTCTAGTTTCATTATGATTTTTAATCATCATTTCTTGCATTTTAGATATAGCTTCCTGCAAGGATAATAAGGAAGTTTGTATATTAATGTTGGGGACATTAGGCTGCTTTTTCCCTGTTAAGGACTCCTCAATATTTTTTTGAGTTGTTGGTGGGGTGGGTGTCAACGTAGTCGATAGGGTCGGAGTAGCCTTCCTTCCTGTTTTTAAGGCCATAGTTGTCGTGGATGTCATCTCTCTAAGTATTTGTTTTTGTTGATGCACAATTTTAGATATATTATCCCAAATCACCATTCAGTGTTTGGGTCCTGTATTTAAAAGTCTATTCTCGTATTTCAATT
The DNA here is from genome assembly GCF_900518735.1 of Pseudonaja textilis. Next base: position 117,196 of record NW_020769624.1, read on the forward strand.
TAATATCTCGCTCCACAGTCTTTTCCCCTATATTTTAAACAGATATCTACTACAGTATTCTAGTCTATGTAATAAGAAAATTGGTCAGCAATAGTACATCAATTAACACTTTAAGGAATTAATCTTAAATGTCTTAAATAGTCTAATTTATAAATAGTTTATATCAACAGAGTCTATCCCTCTTTGCTATTAATACTTAAAACAGCAATCTCTTAACTCTATAAAAATAGTATACCCCCCTCTTTCTTTCTTTTTTCCCCCCAAATAAGTAAAATTATGTAAGCTATTTAGGAGATACAATAGGGAGGCAGGGGGCAAAATAATAAGAGAAAGGGTAGGAGAGAGATTACCACAGCTTCAGAAAATCAACAAACAAAAAGCAAGGAAGTCATCTTAAGGAGAAAGTAGTGCCAAACTAGTAATATTAAGTAGTGCCACGTAATAAAGGAAGCAAGTTGGGTGAGCTAATAGTCCATCTTCCAGCTAGAGGATTCTTTTCAGCATTCCAATCAGCAAATGGTATAATGTGCTGACTAATCTGCAGACCCAAAACTGTCTTTCCCAGCCTTCTGTTTGTCTCTGCCTTCTTCCTCTTGCTTCTTCTTCTTTCTTGCCTCTTCTTCTTTCTTAAATCAACATACCAATCTTCCAAAGTCCAATATAATGCTCAGTTTGTCTTCTCCACAATATTAAATAGATGTGATAGTCGTGTTGTACTCAGATCTGAGGGTTCATCAGACTCGATCAATGCCAGTGATTCTTTCACCTCCGTCGCCTCCCTTTTCTCAAGTAAAGTCAAAAAGAAAGGTCCGAAAGTCAGATGAAGCCCCTCACAAATTCCAGACTTCCGATCTCCTGGTTTTGATGATCTTCCTCTTTCCCCAGAACTTCCCTTTCACAGGGTAAAATCTGTGCTTTCACTTTTGTGCTTGGGCATTTCCGCTCTCCATTATAGTCCTTTCATTTTCCCAGACGCTTTTCTGGCCGCTTTTCCGCCCAACTTCTGAGAGGTGCTGATCACAACCGCGAGAGAAGATTTTACGCCGCTGTCATTCTTCTGTCATTCTGCTATCTTCAGTCTTCAAAGGTTCCAAGTTATAAACCGTTTCTCTGTTCCTGTTACTCTCAACCTCGCAGGCTGTCACTGCTTTGCTTATTCACCCAAGTGGCAGACCGGACTTGAAGCTGCCATAGAATGACAGCTTACTCTTCTGCGCCGGGCTCGGGAGCTTCCCTCTTCGCTGTCGGGGGGTTGCCTTCCCCACTCTACCGCTCGAGGTTCTCCACGTTGACACAAACCTCTCCAGGGTTCATGTATCCCTGGGGGATCGCTCCTGGCGCCAGAAAAGGTGTTCAAAGACCGCGACAGTCTTCTTCACCTCCGTTCGCCCTGTTCTGCCACCGGAAGTGGCAGATCTTCCTCATCACTCGAACCTATGTCTTCTGACAGAGCAGGTTCAAACCTCTGAGTCACAACATTTATTTATATTTATAATTTATACGGGACAAAATGAATTTTCTAACAGAGATATTCCAAACAAGAGTAAGGAATACATATGGGTTCAAAGACCATGATTTTCTTTTTCTTTTTTAGAAAAAACTTTATTAATTTTACTTTTAAAAGAAAACAACACAGCTACAAATTATATACAACAAAAAGACAAACAAGTCTTGGCATAGGCCAAGAGGGAAAGAGAGGAAGGCTTGAGAGAGGAAAGAGGGAAAGGTAAGGGAAGGAGGGGAAAGAGTAGGGAAAACAATTATAATAAAACCATATTTTTTGTGGCTGTCTGTAAGGTCCTTTCTTCTTCAAAACTATCGTTGGTGGTGCTTTTCTTTATCTCTGCTTCGGAGGCCCTCGGCCTTAATTTTCCTAGAGGTGATCTATCTTTGGTTTAGCCAATTATACAAAGGATTCCAATTGTTATAATAGGTTGAGGATTCTTTATTTTTTAATGCTTGGGTTAGTTTGTCCATTTCGGCGCATTGTAGAATTTTCTGAATAACCATAAGTTCAGTGGGGATAGTGGGTAGTTTCCAGCACTGGGCAAATGCCAGTCTGGCCGCGGTTAAGATATGGATTGTAATATACTTTGATTTTTGGGATATTTGTTTATCAAAAATTCCTAGAAGGAAGGACTCTGGTTTGTACTCAATTTGTTCCTTGGTTATTTCCTCTAGCCAGTGCCTAACTTTTTGCCAGTACTTCTGGGTTTCCTTGCATGACCACCACATGTGGAAGAAGGTACCTTCTATGTTTTGACATTTCCAACATTTGGGGCTCGTGTTGGGGTGCATCTTCTCCAATCTCGAAGGGGGCAGGTGCCATCTATAAAACATTTTATATGAGTTTTCTTTATAAGCTGCTGATTTCGTGATCTTAATGTTCCTGTTCCAGATCTTTTCCCATTCTGCTAGGGTAATGCTCCGACCCACGTTTCTGCTCCATGCAATCATATTTCCTTTGACAATTTCTTGTTCTAGTTCTGTTTCTAATAAAAGTTTGTAAAATTTAGATATTTTTTTTTACTCGGTCCTAATAGAATTTTGTCTAAAGTCTGTAATTTATTGTAGATTCCAAATTCCTTAATGTCTTGTTTGTATCTACTATGAATTTGAAGGTACACCCACTGATCAATTATAAATCCTCACTCTTGTAATTCTTGTCATGTTTTCAGCTTTCCTTGTGGGTCTAATAAATTTTCGTACTTAATCATTTTGGATATGTCCAAATTACTAGGGTGTACTATCGCTTCCATTGGAGATAGCCAAATCGGTATTTTTAGATAAAGTTTTTTACGTACTTTTTTCCAATTAGTTAATAAAGAGTCCCTGATAAGATGCCTATGGAAATATGATTGCCTGGGTTTTCCAGTTTCCCACAGAAAGGCATGCCATCCTTTCTGCATATCGTGGCCTTCTAATACTAGTGTTCTTTTGTTGGTTAGATTCACCCAATTTTTTATCCATAGTAGGGTGGCTGCCGTATGATATATTTCCCAGTTTGGCAGGGCTAACCCTCCTCTGCTTTTCAAATCTTGTAGGGCTTTTACGTTAATCCTAGCTTTTTTCCCCTCCCAAATAAATTTCAGCGTTATCTTGTTTAATTCCATAAAAAAAAAATTATTTAATTTGATTGGAATTGTCTGGAATAAATATAGAAATTTTGGCAGAATATTCATCTTAATCAAAGCAATCCTGCCCAATAAGGAAAGTTGTAATTTATTCCAGGAATCTAAGTCTTTCTTGGATTGTTGGAGAAGTTTGTCATAGTTGTTTTCTTTTAATGATTTGCTTTGTGGAGTTAGCCAAATTCCTAAGTATTTAATTTTTTTTGTCACCTGTATTCCCATTGTTGTCTCTAGCTCTTTATTCTGGTCTCCTGTTAAATTTTTAGTCATTAATTTCATTTTCCCCCTGTTTATTTTAAATCCTGCGACTTCTCCAAATCGTTCTAGTTCTTCTAATAAATTGTGTCCTTTTTCTATGGGCTCCTCCAGAAAAAAAACCAAATCATCAGCGAAAGCTTGTACTTTATACTCTTCTGATTTGATCCTCAGTCCTCTAATTCTCAAATTTTGCCTAATGTATGTCAGAAGAGTTTCTAGGGTGAATATGAAAAGCAGAGGGGAGAGAGGGCAACCCTGTCTTACCCCTTTTTCTATTTTTATCGGGCCAGTTTGTTCCCCATTCATTAGAATATTTGCCTGTTGAGTGTGGTAAATTGTAGTGACGACGTTTTCGAATCTGGTGCCGAGGTTCATGTTATATATTTTTTGAATTAAGAAATGCCAATTTAAATTGTCGAATGCTTTTTCAGCATTCAAAAACATAAATGCAAATTGTTTTTCCGGATGGGCTTCATAGTATTCTGAAATGTCTATCACTGTTCTTAAATTATTCTTAATTTGTCGAAATGGGAGAAATCCATTTTGATCTTCATGGATATATGTGTTTAAAACCTGTTTTAATCTATTGGCTATTATAGAAGAGAATAGTTTGTAATCTGCATTCAGGAGCGAAATCGGTCTATAATTATTAATAAGCCTGTGGTCTAGGTCCTCCTTCGGGATCAGCGAAATTAAGGCTCCCCTCCACGAGTCCGGCATCTTGGCTGCTAAGAGTACCCTCATTAAATACATCCAGCATCAGTGGTCCAATTTGTTCTATGATTATTTTGTAAAGTTCTACCGCTATCCCGTCCGGTCCTGGTGCTTTATTGTTACTTTGCTTCTCTATTGCTGACTTCAGTTCGGACCATGTTATATTTTGGTTTAATAATTCTATCTCTTCCTCTCCAATTACTTTATCATTCGCTTCCTCCAGGTATTTCATTATTTTATCCTCACAGACTTCTTCTTTTTTGTATAATTTCCTGAAGTATTTAAAAGTGATCTCTTTTTTCTTCTCTATCTCCTCTTGCATATTGTCCCCCTCGTCCATTAATTGGTGTATCAATCTTTTTTCTTTCGTTTTCTTAAGTTTGTGGGCTAACCATCTCCCTGGCTTGTTTGCATGTTCAAAGTAGATTTGTTTAGTCATTTTCAGACTAATCTCCAATTTTTCTTGTTCCAGTAAATTTAGTTTGTGTTTAGTTGTTGTTAACTGGTTCTGTATTCTTTGGTTTTTGGGGTTCTTTTGTAGTTGGGTTTCTAAATCCTTAATTTCTTGTTGTAGGTTACTTTGTTGGGCATACTTTCTTTTATTTCTCATAGCATTGTAAGAGATTGTTATTTCTTATAAATGCCTTTAATGTGTCCCATATATTTTGTTTCAAAGTTAGATCATTATTATTTTCCTTTAAGAAGAAGTTCAGTTCTTCTTTCAGTTTGTTAGTATATTCTTCTTTTATTAAATGAGTGTTAAAAGTCCATCTTTTCTTTGGTTTTCTTCTACCTCTCCAGGTTATTTGAATTGGGTTGTGGTCAGCCCAGTCATTTGGTAAGATTTCGCTATCTTTGATTTCATTAATTAATTCACCGTTTATCCAAGCCATATCTATTCTTGTCCAAATTTTGTGTGGGTTAGAATAATAAGTAAACTGTTCTTTTTTGGGATTTAATTTTCTCCAGATATCTACCAGATTCATTTCATTCATCATATCCTTACATGGCTTAGAGAATTCTCTTTTTCCTTTTTTGTTCTTACTCCTGTTACTATGATCCTTCCAGTAGTCAGCAATAGAGTTAAAATCGCCAATCAGGAAAATATTGCCATTTTCAAAATCTATTATTTTTTGGTGGAGATGTTTAAAAAATTTACCTTGATCATCATTTGGGGCATAGATTACTACCAGTAAAAATGTAATGCCATTAATCGAGATTTGTACCACCAGAGTTCTTCCTTCAGGGTCCGCCCAGATTAACTCCGCTTTTAAGTCATCTCTCACATAGATTGCAATACCTTTCTTTTTGTGTTTATCTGCTGGTGCTGTAAATAATTTTCCCAGTTTCGGACAATCTAGGAATTTCTCCTCACTTTTCGTAATGTGTGTTTCTTGTATGCAAATTATATCAACGTTTTGTTTTATTAGTTTGGTTAGAATCCTTTTCCTTTTAGCTCTTGAATTTAGGCCGTTTATATTGATGGAAAGAATTTTCCTTCCTTCGTCCATTTACTTAAGTCTGCCTCGCTTTTTGTCTCGTAACTATACGGCTCTATTCTTGTGGTTGATATGGGGTTGTTTCTTCTCTTTCTTGTAGTAAGTTGTCATTCCCTTGAGTTTGAACAGATCTTTCTTCTTTGTTCCTATGGCGGTTATGATCTTCCTGCATGTTCCTTTGGGTTTCCTCCCTGGTGTGTTGATCCTCCGTGGTTGTTAGCTGTTCTAGGAAGTCTTGTGCTTGTTCTATTGAATCTATTTTAATTTTTCTTCCCTTCCACGATATTAGCATCCCTTCTGGGATTAGCCATTTGAATGAGATTTCATTTTTATTTAAGTAATTGGCTAAAAATTTATATTCTTGCCTTATGGCCCTCACTTTTCTTGGAATCTGCTTAAGAACTATGATCTCTTTGCCCTTATATAATATTCTCTCATCTCTGGCCTTTCTAAGTATTAGGTCTCTCACGCATCTTCTTGAAAAGCGGATATGGATCTCCCTTGGGCAATTGTGATGCCTTGCGTAAATGGTGTTCACCCTATAGATTTCATCGAATTCTTTGAGCAAGTCATCTTTCTCTTTTTCAACTAGTTCAGCCAACAAACCTGCCATTAATTGCTCTAGTTCTTCATTTTGGGATTCCTCCACGTTTGGAACCTTAGGTATGCAGCTGCTCTGTCCATCTCAAGTTGGACCATGATTTTCATCTTGCCAGAGGAGGTAAAATGAAGTGGCATCACATGGGGATTCCACTTCCGGAGCCAGGGCAGCCCCAATATTAAAGGCTGTTCCATCCGAGGGGCGACAATAAAGCACAGGGTCTCGCCCTGTTTTCCCATGGTCATTTCTAGGGGTTCCGTTATAAAACGTGCAGGGCAACCTCCCGATACTGATCCATCCAGTTGGCAAAGGGATATGGGCGTTTTTAAAATTCTCAGTCTGATGCCCACCTCCTTAACTACTTTCATGCTGATTACGCACCTCGTGCACCCAGAGTCTAGTAAGGCCAACATCTCCCCTTCAATCCCTGAAGTGAGCACCCTTAATTTTATTGGGATGGTCATGGGCCCCTTGTTAGGACTTACCAGGACGTCGTCTTCTGAGTCAGTTTCACTCTCTTCGAGGAAGGTCGGAGGTCCCGGCTCTTCTCCTGCCGGAGGGGCGACCTCTGCAATCTCCCCTGTTTTTAACCTGGTTTCGCAAGGTTTGGCTGGGGGGGGGGGTTTTCGGGATTCCTCCCTGCCCTCTGCGCTCCCTTGGGATCCAGCTTGACTCTGCAATCCGCAATCCAGTGGCCCTCCTTCCCGCATCGAAAACAGGCAGTGGATTTGGGTCTTGCCATCACTCCTCCCTTCTGAGGCTTTGGGGCCTCTCGAAGATGCGGGGGGAGCGGTTTGCTCCATACAGGGCCTCCTCTGCGTCTGCTTCAGGTCAGATCTATTTCCACCTCTTCCGCTAGCAAGTACCACAGTTGCAGGTCATATGGATCCCTTCTGGAGATGCACATGTGGTATATATCTTCATTCAGGCCATCTTTGTAGGCCTCTATCAGGGCCCCTTGGGACCAGCCTCGGATGTGGCATGCCAGCTGTCTGAACCTTTGGGTGTAGTCAGCAACTGATCTTCCCCCTTGATTTATGGTTTTCATTCTGATCCTAGCCTTTCTCTCCGCTAGAGGGTCCTCAAATCTTCTCAATGCAGTCATGAAGACGTTGAGATTCCACAGTTGGGGGGAGTTGTTATTATACAAAGTCACCATCCAGTCTGCCGCTATCCCCTCCAGGGCCCTGGTAACACATCTCACTTTGGCCGCTTCAGAAGTGAATGCTCTCTCATATTCCTCCATATAGCTCCCGACTTGTGCCAGGAAGAAACCCAAATCCTTGGGATTTCCCCGAAACTTCACGTCTAACGGAGGCAGGTTGAGGGCTGCGTGTCTTCCAGGGATCACACCTCCCGCTGGGGGCCCTGGGGCGGCAGCCAGCTGCTGCGCTGGCGTAGGCTGGGCTAGGGGGGTGGGGGCAGCCCAACTTCCCCTGGCTGAACTCGCTCCCCCTTCCCCCTCGTACCTTGGAGCTGTGCGAGGTTTCTCAAAGGCACCCTTGAGCAGCTGTCTGGCTTGATCTAACGTGCTTTCCATCTCTTCCTTTTCTTGCCACAGCTTCTCCCTCGCACGTCTTTGGGTTACCGTGATCCCAGGAGGGGGGGTGTTTCGGGATCCCTCCATCCGGCACCCAACAACCATCTGGGCCTCTTGGCTGGGACTTCTTCCAGAGTAAGGTCGGCTAGCAGGTCGGCAGCTGGCACCTCTGGTAGCAGCATCGACTGCCCCCCCCCCCGTGTCATCACTAGCTGGAGATGACATGATGTGAAACCCCCTCGGAAGAAAAGTTGACATGGCCAGAAGGAAGGGCCGAGGCCAGAGGAGAGTCTCTTGGCCCTTTCAGAAGTCAGGCAATGGCTTTCCGAGCGGCAGGAGACCCCAAAATCAGGGGGGGGCAGACTGAAGCCCCAGAGCTCTGCCCCCCCCTGCAATCTCTACCTGTGCCTGAGCTCATTTCCCTCAGAACCCCAAAGGGGCTTCCAGGCCGTTTCTTTCCCAGGGAGGTGGAGGAGGAAGATGGATGGATGGAGGGAAAAGAGGCAGGAGGGGAATCGGGTGGAAGGAGGAGGAGGAAGAGGAGGCCGGGGGAAACCTCCCTGCAGCTCTGCCAGGACTTATCAGGGAATCCTCCTCTTCCCTTCCTCCTGTGACGGTTTCGCTCTTTCCTGGGCAGAGGGTCCTCGACCTTCAATGTTCTGTTTAGTGACCATTCAACACCACAGTGGCACTAAAAAAGGGATTTAGGGCCCCTTTCCACCCTTGTGGCCATGGCAGCCTCCGTGGGGTCCCAGGATTTACATTTAAACAACTGTCTCACACTTATAAAGGCCACAGTGTCCTGGGAGGGTGTCACGTGATCCCCCTTTGTGACCTTCGGGCGAGCAAAGTCAGTGGAGAAGCCAGATATGCCTAAGAACCATCTGGCTCACTTAATGTCTGCAGCTATTTGCTTAGCAAACGGGCAGAAAGATCATAAAGTGGGTTAAAGCCCACTTAACAGACGTCTCCCTGGGCAACACAAGTGGTGGGGCTCCATGGAGGTCATAAGTGGAGGACTCCCTGCCTCATCTGTCTTTCCTTCCTGGAGGTTTCAGGGCTGCCTTTTGAGGCCACCTCAAGGGCTTATCCAGGCTTCCCTGCATTGGGTGCCCCACGTCTCTTCTTGCCAGGCCCCGCAAGAAAGGGGTTGGGGGCAGCCTGGAGGCTCGAGATCTTCTGGTTGTGGGGATGCAGCGTTTATAGTGGGCTCTGCGGCCCCTTTGGCCTCCCCACCTCCGAGGCTCTGTAGGTGCCCTTGGGGGTCCCTGTGTCCCAGGTCTCCAGTCATTGAGTGGTTTCACTCCCATGCATGCCTTGGCCCAGGAGGGACAACTGAGGGGTCTGAGACAGGAGGGGGGAGCAGAAGAGACAAGGGCAGGGGGGGCAGGAAAAGCCAGACACCCAGGGCAGCCCCATTGCCCAGAGCAGGAGGAGCTTCCTTGCATGAAGGGAGGAGGAGGAAGATCCCTGCAGGCTGGGAGAGGAGGAGAGGCTCCCACCCAGGCGGCCCAGGGGGAAGGGGAGCTCCAGAGCCAGACAGGGAGGCAGAACTGGCCGGGCTTCTCCCCAGCTGCCTCCTCGGGTGGTTTCCTGGCTGTGTGGCTGGGAAGGCCACCCTCCCTCCCCGTGGCTGTCCAGCCCCTCCTTAGGAACCCCCAGGTGGGATAAACCCTCCACCTTCCCAGGGAGGCCATTCCATGCCTTCAGGTCTCTTCAGGTCCTGGCTGGTCTTTTCCCCGCTCTTGGAGACCCCTGGAGAACTGGGCTCATGGCAGGTGATTCAAGGAGGGAAGAGCTCAGTCTTGGATTCAGGAAGTGCCACTCAGAAAGTGTCACCTTAGATATTCCCCCCAGGTTGCTTTCTTGGGGTGGGTGGATGCTTTCCAGGTGACAAAGGTCTAATGGAGGAATGCCAGTCGTCTTCATTCGCAAGTGTGGGATGAAGGGCAACAGGCACCAGCGGTTCTGATCTAGCTGGATAACAAGATGCCCCCAAGGAGGTTTCCTCCACTGGAAACGACCCCCCTCAACTCCTGAATTTGGCCATCCTGTTCTGCTCTGGACATTGGATCCCTCCCCACTTTTAAGCAATGGCTTTGATGAGAGGAGGGAGGGAAGGAATATTAGAATTTAAGAGGGATTTCTGTTGCATTGTAGGAAGGAAGACTTGAAACCCAGTTGATCTTTTATTCTCTTTATTCTCTGTAGAACTGAACACCAATGAAACCACGGCAGCCTTTTTTATAGCGGGCTGATCGCGGCTCGCGGCCAATGACGGCTCTTCAAATTTCCCGCTGTCTGGACCGACCTATCCAAGGTGAGTATGCAAATACATAACACCCCTCCCCATGTGGTGCAGTCCAACCAATCAGGCCTTTCCTATGTTACGTAGTCATGTAAATAGGTGAGGTTCATATGGGTTCGACCGGACCTGCGCAATTCAGTCATGGTTTTGTCTCCGGACTGTTCGGACGGGTTCGCTGTTTCTCCTGTTCTCTTCCGTGGAGCTTCCTGTAAGGTAGAGTCAGCCATGCCACTCCCGCCTGGCCTTTCCGGGCTGGTCGAGTCGGCCCGGCTGCTCCCGCCAGGAGTGGCTTCTTGATGGTTCTCCGAAGCCTGCTCCAGTCTTTCAAAGTTGTCTTCTTCTTCTATAGTTTCAGGTACGTGTTTGCAATTTCCGATCGGGGCTACTGTTAGTATTGGTTGTTGTATTGTTGTTAGGGTTTGTTTTGTTACTTCTCGTACTTGTGGAGGGTCTCTCCCTCTCCTTTTGTTTGTGTTTGAGGGGTCTCCCCCCTCTCTGGTTTGGTTATTTTTGTGTAATATTTGAGATGATTCCTGTGTTTGTGTAAGTTCTTCCCATTCTTCCCTTTGAATGTTAGTGTTTCTCAGTGTGGCTCTTGATCTGATTTGATCTATGTGTCTCCTCCAGCTCTTTCCATCCTCTGTCTCTACCCTCTATGACTGGGGTCCTGTTATTTGGGTTATTGTTGCCAGTATCCACAATGGTTCCCCCGTGAGGTTTTTTGCATAGACCAGGTCCCCTGTTTTGAATATGCGGCACTTACTGGAGGAGTTTGTTGGCTTTTCAGGGCTATATGTGGGGTGTAGTCTGTCTAGGTTAGATCTTAGTTTTCTTCCCATTAATAGTTCTGCTGGGCTTTTATTTGTTGTGGTGTTTGGTGTAATGTGCTGTATAGTTAGTAGCTTATATATCTTTTCCTATATATCTCCAGTTCCCAATTTGTGTAGTGTTTCCTTAGTATAATGGACCATGCGTTCTACCCGTCCGTTCATAGCCGGCTGACCTGGCGCTGTTAGTGCATGCCTTATCCCTTGTTTGGCTAGGAACCTCTCAAATGTTAGTGCTGTGAATTGTGATCCGTTGTCAGATACAACTAAATCCGGCAATCCATGTGTTTTAAAAAGCTTCCTTAGTTGTCTAATAACAGCTTCTGTTGTGGTTGAGTGCATAATGCTTACCTCTAGCCAATTTGAGTAAGCGTCTACCACTATTAAGAATGTGTGTCATTTAGTTGGTCCTGCAAAATAAATGTGTATTCTAGACCATGGCCCCCTAGGTGTTTTGCAGAAGGGGGTGCAGGTCTAGCTTCTTGGCATCGTTTGCACATTGCTACCCATTCCCCAATTTCCTTATCCATCCCTGGCCACCATACATAACTCCTAGCCAGGGACTTCATTCTGACAATACCCGGGTGACCCTCATGCAATAATTCAAGTATTCCTTCCTTCAATATATCCGGTATGATCACCCTATCCCCCCATAGTACACATCCTTTTAAGATAGATAGTTCCATTTGTCTAGTCCGAAACAGTTTAACAGTCTCGTCACTTGCGGTCTCTGGCCATCCTTTACCTACTCAATTTAAAATCCGTGCCAGGTTTCTCTCTTGAGCGGTTTCCCTAGCAATGTCTGTTGCTGTTATGGGTAGATTTGCCAATGTCTCGGTTTGCAGGGTTGATGTGGTTGGTACAGGATCATCATCTAACTCAGGTAGCGGGGAACGGCTCAGGGCATCAGCGTGTGTTATATTTTTTCCTGGTCGGTAGATCAAGTTGTAGTTATATGCTGCGAGGAATTCGGACCACCTCATCATCCACGGTGACAGTATGTTAGGTGTAGCTTTGTTTCTTGCTAGGATTCCTAAAAGAGGTTTGTGGTCTGTGACAAGTGAAAAGTTTCTGCCCTAGATGTACTTGTGGAACCTTTTTACTCCTATTACTGCGGCCAATGCCTTTCTATTTAATTGGCTGTAATTCCGCTCCATTTTTGATAAGAGTTTTTGAATAGAATGCGATAGGTGCTTCTTTTCCATCGGGTAATATGTGGCTGAGTATGGCACCAATGCCAAATGGTGACGCATCGCACGTTAATGTTAGTGGCAGGGTTTTGCTGTATTGTATTAGCACACAGTCTGATGTAAGTAAGTCTTTGATTCCCTGGAATGCTGTTTCTTCTCATCACCCCCAGGTCCAGGTAGCTTTCTTATCAAGCAACCTGTGTAGTGGTTCCACTACCGTTGCTTTTTGTGGCAAAAATACATTGTAAAAATTAATAAGTCCCCAAAAGGCTTGTAAATCTGTTTTATTTTCCGGTCTGGGAGCTTCCTTTATTGCTCTGATTTTCTTTTCAGTGGGGTGGATCCCTTATTTGTCTATGAGGTATCCCAGGAATTCAATCTTATCGGTGGCTAATTGGCACTTCTCTTTTTTAACTTTAAGTCACGCCTCTTTAAATTTTTGTAAGACCTCCCTCAGGCGGTCTTTCAGTTGTTCTGTGTCCCTGGCTGATACTAATACGTCGCCAAAGTATGGTACCACCCCCGTATTCCTTGTAATAGGAGTTCCATTAAGCTCTGCAACACCCCGGGGGCCACGCTAACTCCAAATTTCAGTCTGTTGCATTTGAATGCCCCCCTGTGGGTCACAATTGTTTGTGCTTCCGCTGTTTCTGGGTCAACCGGCAATTGCTGGTAGGCTTGCACAAGGTCCAATTTCACGAAGATTCTACCTCCCCCCAAAGAATGTAATAGGTGCTGTACCACAGGAACTGGGTATGCGCTTTGTTGTAGCGCATGGTTGAGAGTTGCCTTATAGTCTCTGCAGATACGTACGGACCCATCTGGTTTAATAGGAGTAACAATTGGGGTATCCAACTTTCGTCGACAGTGTTGCGTTGTGGGAAGGAAGACACGAGACCCAGTTGATCTTTCATTCTCTTTATTCTCTGTAGAACTGAACACCGGCAAAACCACGGCAGCCTTTTTTATAGTGGGCTACTCTTGGCTCGCAGCCAATGACGGCTCTTCAAATTTCCCGCCATCCAGACTGACCTATCCAAGGTGAGTATGCAAATACATAACAATTTCTAATACAAGAGAAGACTGAAGGGGCCATTCCGGCCTTGGATTTTGGGTGGGTCCATGAGGCTGCCTGCATCAAAAGGGATTAAAATGAGGATTTATTTTAAACTGTTCACCTGGAAATGGATTGAAATGAGTCTTGCAGGACTGATCTGTCCCCTTTTGAAATAAACCTCTCCAGGGGGGAAGCAGCCATGAGAGCAGGAGGGCCAGAGTCCGAAATTATGCAGGGACAATCAAGGCCTAAATCTTAGGCTAAGCCAGGAATTCTCCACATTCAGGGCTTCGTGGCTCAGGACAGGACATAATTCCGCATTATTCCTTGTATTTTTTCATTCATTGGACTGGTTTCTAAGGTGGTGGCTGGAAAACTCCCTGGGGAGCCAAGAGGGAGGAAGAAATAAATTCCCAGCCTTTCCCTTCATCATAGGGGGGAAGAGGCTCCTCTGCAGGGCTGGGAATGAGCCTGTCAACAAGGACTCGGCTTCAAGTTTCAGAGCTCCAGATTTGGAAATTCATCTGTGGGAAGCAAATATGCTTTACTTGCTGAAAGGAAACAAGGCTGAGATGCGGTGATGAAAGAAGGAGCAATGCTAGCGAGTTCATGCCCAGGTTTCCTGCCCTCCTGAAAGGGCTCCCTGCAGATGGAGACCCTCAGTGGGCTCAGGGCCCCTTCCCAGAGAGCCAACCCTCCCTCGGGTCTCAGGCTGGGTCTCCTCTATGCTTTTCTGGGGCACATTGGGCCATTTTGGGGGGAGTCAAGGGCCCACCCACCCCCCAAAATGAGGAGGCAAGGGGGGGATCCTGAAGCAGCAGCTGTATCAGACCAAAACAATCCCCAAAATTGGAAGTTGCAGCAGGTGAATGAAAACCAACCTGATAGCAACCTGTCCGTCCATGAAGGTCGTGCAGCGAATATGGGAGACAACCTTCCTCCCTCCCTGGACCTTCCCCTCATCCATGCAGGGTCCCCACCCAAATCACCCTGGATAAAAAGACCCTGGTTGCAACTGGAGCCATGTGGGATCTCCTGCTTGGCCAGGACATGGAGGGTGCAATGGCTCAATGGGTGGCCTTTCTTTTTGCCCATCTTCAAGGAGGTTAATACCTCCAACCCTGCACCTGTGTGAGGCTGAGGGGGTCTCCTCTCCTCTTAATCCCACCCCATTCCCTGCTTTCCTGGCTGGGGGCTGGAGGGTCCCCTCGCTCTGGCAAAACCTCCAGGAGCCTTTGGCAACAGAGCGAGGCTCCCTGGAAGCAGCAACCCAGGAGAGTCAGCCAGTTGCCAGGATGATGGCTGGTTTTGCCCCCTCTGATCCAATCCCTGGTGGCCTGGGGCCCTTGGGAGGAGATCCTGGTGGTCCCACTTGGAAGGAAGCCAGGGGAAGGGGGAAAGGCTGGGGAGGGACAGCATTTCCTCCTTGGGGCTGTGAGAGAGGCTGGGAGTCCTGGCAAGGCTCTCTCCCCAGAGGAGGAGGACCGAGAATGCCGGCCTTTTCTCTATGTTTTTATGGGGGTATTCAAGGATGAAGTCGAGGCCTCTCCTGTCCCTCCAGCCGCCCCCTGAGGAGCAGGCCAGAAGCCCTCGATCCCGCATGGACCAGGGGAAGAGGCTGCCTTCAGAAGTGGCGGGGGGGGCTCTGTCCCTGGAGGTCTTCCAGGAAGGCCTGGACACTCCTTTGCATGGAATGGTCTGGGGTCTCCTGCTTGGGCAGGGGGTTGGAATAGATGACCCCCAAGGTCCCTTCCAGCTCCATTCTGATGGGATCTTAATGGCAGGAGTCTCTTTGTCAAAAATGGCTCTGAAGACAACCTGGAGTCCTCCACTTACAAAATTCTGTTTGATGACTGAAGTTACAACGGCACTCAGGAAAGTGACTTATGACCAGTCTTCATACTAACGATCATTCCAGCACCCCAAGGCATGTATATATGACACTTGCAGTACCTTGGGGTCACTGGAAGACTTGCTTAATGACCGCATCATTTAACTAAACACCGCATTCATTTGCTTCACAACTGAGGCAAAAAATTTGGTAAAGTGAGACAGAACTTACTTAGCAACAAATATTGTGGTCATAAGTGGAGGTTGCCTTTATTGCCTTACAGTTCCTTGAAATTTATCTCTAGAGACATTCAGGATCTCTTAGTCAGAATATCCACCTTTCTTCTCCCCACTTCTGCTCACTTCCAGGGAGCCTGGAGCAAAGTCGTTGGTAGGACTTATTTCTGGGGCTTCTGGGGCTGGAAGCAGCCCGAGAGGGCTGAGGTGTACCCCCAGGTGAGGCCTTCAAGCGTTACACTGGTGGGCTTCCCACCTTAGAGAGAAAGAGCGAGAGAGAGAGAGACCCTCTTTCTTCTGGTGGAGTTTGAGACACCCCCAAACTCCTGCTTGCAACTATTCACACGGTGCATCCACAATGAGCCCAATTTCATCAGGTTGCAGCCTGACTCTCCCGTGGGGCTTCTCCTCCTTCTGCATCTTCTGGACTCCGGTCTCAACTACCTCAAGCATTGTGGAAAAGAACCGGCTTTAATCAGGGGATGGAGAGAGGATGGTGGATCTCATGGAGAAGCCTCTTTCACAGGGCAGGAGCAGCTATGGGAAAGGGATGCTAACTAGGTCTCACTGGATGAAAACATCTAAGCAAGAGGACCTGGAAGCCTCCACCTTCTCTGGCTTGGTGGGATGGCCAATGGCTCTCAGGGAGATTGTTAAACAACATAGTTGGAGTTTGGCTCCCACACCAGCCATCTTACCACTATTCCTATTCATTCTCTCATAGATACACTATTAGCTGCTCTCAGTAAGAATAAGG
Organism: Pseudonaja textilis; assembly: GCF_900518735.1. Next base: position 133,145 of record NW_020769624.1, read on the forward strand.
TGTCAAATTCATTGGCAGTGGCTGAATAACAAATTCCTCTGAATGATTTTCAAAGTTCCCTTTAGCAAGATTTATTGAGATGAAGAGAGTTGCAAGGATTACAGTCATTCAAACATTTCCCATTGAAAAATGTAGACATGATTTCTTTGATTCCTGCACATTATCTAAGTTGAAATAATTAGTGTCTACTTTGAGATAAAAGGAAATTTTACAATTCTTTAAATGTCATGGTGTTACGTCTTATGTTTTTACAATTGTTCTGGCTGTGAGATGCTCCTTTGGGTTCAGCTCTCGCCTCAGAAGGATAATGTAGCACTTGGGGATGAAGATGCAGCCCAGCAGACCAGCACTGGAGGCCAGGATGGAGAAGACCTGCACAGCCACCATGTGTTTCCCTTTGGTGCTCAGGTAGGTGGGCACAAAAGTCACCCAGACACTGCAGAAAACCAGCATGCTGAAGGTGATCAGCTTGGCTTTGTTGAAGGCCCCGGGTAGATTCCTTGCCAGGAAAGCCACTGTGAAGCAGATGGTAGCCAGGAAGCCCATGTAGCTGAGGGTGACATAGAACATGACAACAGCCCCTTCGTTGCATTGCAGGATGATCTCTCCAGGCTGGGAGTGAAGGTCAGAGTCAGGGAAGCGGGAAGAAACTCCCAGCCAGATGGAGCAGTTGAGCATTTGGACAGAAGAAGAAGAAAGGATGATGGAGTTGGCCAAGCTCTTTCCCAACCATCTCTTCACTCGGTTTCCTGGTTTTGTGGCCAGGAAGGCCAGCACCACCATGATGGTTTTGGCCAAGATAGAAGAAACAGCAACTGAGAAGATTATGCTGAAGACTGTTCGTCGGAGAAGGCAGGTGGCTTTCCTTGGTTGACCAATGAAGAGAGAAGAAGACAAGAAGCAAAGCAGGAGGGAGACCAGGAGGATGTAGGAGAGGTCCTAGTTGTTGGCTTTGACAAGGGGAGTTTCTCGGTATTTAATGAAGATAATTAAAACAAGGCTTGTGGTTAGGAACAAGAAAAGGGCGAAAGAGACCAGGATGATGCCCAGAAGTTCTTCATAAGACAGGAAGGTTATAACTTTGGGGATACATTGCACTCTTTCTTTATTTGGGTATTTATCATCTGGACATTTGGTGCATTTTTCTGTATCTGAGAAAAAAAACCCAAAAAGCCGTATTTCTTTGTCCTTTGCATTTCAAGATACATTGTAAGTTCTTTGGGAACAAGTGATTATCAGGAGCATTTTCCAAGATGGATTTTTCATATCTCCAGGGATAGAAAATAAGTGTATCACTTTTTTTTTTTTGAAAACAATTTTATTGGTTTTTTAACAAACAATCAAACAAACAAAAAACATAAAAACATCTGCTCTCTTCGATACTTATATACAAACAGTGTGTCGGTTGGTTCATCAGTTTTGTGCATTCATTTCATAGTCACAATTACAAATACATTACATAATAACTCTTATTATCAATTCAAACTTATATATCCACCTATCATTATTGAAAAAAAAAAGAAATTGACTATACTTTTATTCAATCATGCTTTATGAGATAACTATGATTTAAGTAATTTATTCTATAACAAATCATATAATCATACCTATTCTATCTTTAAAAAAAAGAAAAAATTTTTTTTTATAAATGTAATGTCAAGTAGCAAAAGAAAAGGGAGAAGAAAAATCAATAATATTCCTTATTACCTAACATTCTAAATATTTTATTTTTGTATTTCATCATCCAGCCATTGATAGAAAAGGTCCCAAACTGTATAAAATTGTTTATCTTCTTGCTCTCTAATTTCAAATGTCAATTTACTCATCTCAGCACATTCCAATATTTTCTTAATAACTTCCTCCTGCAATGGAATTTTCTCATTTTTCCAATTTTTTGCAAATACAATCCTAGCCGCAGTAAAATAAGTGTATCACTTTTTTAAAAATACAGCTATGGTATATTTTTGATAGGTTATGAAATTGAGGGAAGGTTTGGACTTGAAATATTTCCTTTGTAATGTTCAGAATATTGATAGGAACCTCCATTACTAAAGGTAAATAATGAATCAATTAATCTTTCTAGAGAAACTTACCTGCCCGGTGGCAATTCTTGTCATACTTGCCTCCGAGGAGGCTGACGGATCAAGTGATTGCTCCAAACAATTTGGGATGGCCATTGGAGCAGTGGTGATACGGGTGCAGCCAGAAACAGGCATAACTATCCATGCCACCACATTGTGCATCTCGTATATCAGAAATACCTTTTCAGTGTTCCTCAAAGGGAACCCATGTAGACTGCATTGCAATCCTCCTTTCAGGAGGTGGACCTAAACCTCGTGCTTCAAGGAACTCAGGTGTTCCTAGAGAAGTAAATGTGGAAGGAAGGCTACATCCAAGGTAAAAAGAAGAAATATTTTCTCTGGCAGTAGTAAATCCTGCCCAATCTGCCACAGCCACCTGTCTCTATCCAGCCCTTCCTTCACAGTTTTTTTGTTCTTCTGTTTAGATAAGAACCAGGGCATTTTGGAAATAAACCAAAAATCAATTCAGCTTCAGAGTGTTTTTTAATTCATACTTTCATGACAATTCTCTGGATGGATCCAGTTCCACCAGGCCTTCCTTTCCTCTGGTGTCACCTACCTTTCTGGGTTGAGAAGGTCCCCTCCGGACAAGGAAGGCAGTCATAGCAGCAAACTGGCTCTCCTTCTCGAGCCCTCTTGACAAATCCAGGACGACAACTTTCCACACATTAAGATTGAGGAAAGGACTGAGCAGAAAAGAAATAAGATTGTAAAGGAAAAATGTAGAAAATGGAGGTAAAAATGGATATTAGACAAGTTACTAGCCTCTGGTCTTCACTTAAGTAAGCAAAATCTCTCACTATTTCCAAATGGTTGGAGATATAACTTCTGGAAGATTCTTATGTTAGTTCCTCTCTTTTGCTTTTGGCATCTCACATTGCCAAAAAAAAAAGGACTTTATTAAATAGAAAAGTCTGGAGAGATGGAACCAGGGGTAAGATTATACTGGTTCTGTCCAGTTCTATAGAACTGGTTGCTATGATTCTGCGCAGTTTGGAGAACCGGCAAATTGCACCACTGACTGGCCCCGACCCTCTCCACCTGCCCTTCCCCTCCACACCCAGTCAGTCCTTATCGTGCATGCACGGCATCGCCTGCAGCCTGCTTTTGCCCACTCGCCAGGCCAGCCATTGCTGCATGCCTTCAGCTGTGGCCCTACCTGATCTCCCTGGGTGAGTGAGGCTCTGCAAGCTCCGGGGCCCAGTTGCCTACCTGCCACTGCTGGTCACCTTTACCCCCCCCGCCAACTTGCCTTTTGCTGCTGCCACCCGCCGCCCTCACCCCCAGCAGGGAAGGCCCAGCAGCTGCGGTGAATCCAAGCGGGGGGTGAGATGAAGACCAGTGGGGACCAGAGCTACATTTCACTGTACTGGAAGAGATGTGGAGAGGCTCGTGTTCTCCTACTGCTGGGAGAGCAAGAGAGTCTTTCCTGGCACAGCTCTGGGTGGCAGAGATAAACTGGATTCAAGCGGGCTGCTTCTCTACTGCCCAGAGCCACCCATTTCCCAATTGGAGGGGAAGTTGCAAAATTTTTGCTGTGCCAGGAAAGACTCTCCTGCTTTCCCAGCAGCAGGAGAACATGAGCCTCTCCACATGTCCTCCAGTACAGCGAAATTTAGCTGGGATTCACCGCAGGTGCTGGGCCTTACCTGCTGGGGGTTAGGGGGCCAGGTGGCAGCAGCAAAAGGCAAGTGGGGTGGGGGGATAAAGGTGACTGGCAGCCCAGTTGCACCCGTGTCAGCAACAGGTGTCATCATTTCGAAGTTGAGGGAGAATTTGGGGAAGGAAGTGGAGAGTTCTGCAGTGTCTGGCACATGAGCACCGCTGAAAAGTGGGGAAGTGGCCTTCTGGTGGTCTAACATGGTGTTCAGGCTGGAGGTGGGTCACGGGAAGTCAGAGCATTGAGGGAAAGGGGGATTGCCAGGGGGAGCTGCCCTCTCCACGCCGAATTGGGACCATTTGGGGTAGTCCTAGGAATTGGTTGAGAGGAGCCGCAGCTCCTTGCCTTCTTAGCTCAGGGAATGTCCATTTTCTGCAGGAGGAGGACTGTGGAGGGGGGAGGTCTACCTGAGCGACTCCGGTGTCTTTGCCAGATTATTTGGACACTTAAAAGCAAGTGCAGCTAAAGGCACTGCTGTCACAGGTCAACCCAGACCTCACCCCGCGGCTCCATAAAGCCAACACCAAAGAAGTGGGCGGTCAGGTGAACCTGTGGTTCAATGCTCACTCAGATCTTGGCCGTTCCAGGCCATTGGACCTCAAAGCCCCTTGGGAACTGCCGTTCCCAGGCTTTTACTCACTTGTACCTGGTCACCACCTCTTCATCTTTCTGAAGCAGCTGGCCCTGCCCCTCACCCTCCCCTCCCTTGCCTGGCCTGAGAAGGTAAAGGCGATGGTGTGCGATAGCAAAGTGACCGGGATCTCAATCTTCTCCTCTCTCTCCCCCACTCTGTGTGTCTCTCTGTGTGTCTCTCTGTGAGTGTACATGTTTATGTGTGTCTCCCTGAAAGCCGCAGCTGGGCCAAGCCAACAAGCTCTCCTTGGCGATCTTCGCTACTTCTTTCATTTCTTCTTTTTGAAGTCCAGATTGGCTGAACAACCATCACCAGACTGCAGTGAAAGCATCACTTTGGGTGACAGTCCTCCTCCTCCTCCTCCTCGTCTTCCTCCTCTCACAACCGACAGTTGTGGCAGGGCTAGGAGGGTGCACACATGCAGGGAGATGCTCCTCAAACAAATGCCAAAGCACAGCAAAAACGGGTACGGGGTGGGTGGCTGCTCACTTGAGGAGCGAGTGTCTCCCCACTCAAGTGCACCCTTCTGGGGCCCCCCTCATCCACCTGGAGTGAGAGGAGGAGGGTTGCCCAAAGGGATGCTTCCACCGTGATCTGGTGATCTTTATTCAGCCAGTCTGGATTCCAAAAAGAAGAAATAAAAGAAGTAGCAAAGGGTGCCAAGGAGAGCTTGCTGGCTTGGCCCAGCTGCAGCTCTGAGGAAGACACACACACACACACACACACAGAGTGGGGGAGAATGAGGGGAAGATGGGGAACCAGCCACTTCGCTATCCCCCACTGTCACCCTTACCTTCTTGCACTGCCCCATTTTGTGAACCATCTATGGTTGAGTATCTCCTTCAAACTGGTGAGAAACGCACAAGGGCTGGAGAATGTGTCACTAAGAGCTTCAGGTTGGTTTGCTTCTTGTGCCCAAAATAGCAAAGAAAAAAGGGAATTCTCTTGACCAGGGCCTGAATTCAGATGAATTTGAATCATGATTGGGTGGAGGTCCTTTTGGTCCCATTGGGAGAGAAGCTTCGTCCTGCTTGGGGAAAAGTGTCCCCTGAAAGGACCGGTTCAAAGTTGGGGAGGTTCTTAAAGAGAGCAGACCTGGTCACACTTACCCATGCCTCTCTTTTATGCGCACACACACACACACATACACAGAGTTGGGGGGAGAGAGGGAAAGATAGGGAAAGAAGCAGAGAGAGAGAGAGAGAGAGAGAGAGATACAGAAAGGGGGAAAGAGATAAAGAGGGAAAGAGAGAAAAAGAGAGGGAAAGAGAGAAAAAGAGGGAATGAGAAAGGAAGAGAGAGACAAGAAAGAAAAGAGAAAGAAAAGAGGCAAAGGAAGCAAACGGAAGAAAAGGGATAGACAAAGAAAGGGGAAGATAGAAGGAAGGTACAAAGAAAGAAAAAGAAAGGAAGAGATGGAGGGAGGAGAAAGTGAAAGATATATGGATGGATAGATAAATACAGAGAAGGAGGGAGGGAGAGAGAAAAAAAGGAGAGGAAGGAAGGACACAAACCCTGGGTTCAGAAGACTATTTGCAGCAGCACAGCAATCTAGAGCTGGCCTGCAACGGATCTCGGAACTCATCTAGTCCAACCCCCTGCTCCAGCAGATCTTTACAGAATCATAGAATAGCAGGGATAAAAGGATGTGTGTGTGTGTGTGTCTGTGGTTGTCAAAACTCCAAAAACAGGTCAAGGAGCTCTAGGAAGATCAGTCATAAATTAGAACGCTTGCTAAGCAACTGGTCATTAAGCAAGGTCCCCTGGTATTTGGTTTGCCATTCACATGGCTACCAAGCCATGCCCATCTGATCATGTGATGACCAAGCCACACTCAAAAATTAAGCCACACCCACAGAACCGGTTGTTACAAAATTTGAATCCCACCCCTGGATGGAACTGAGAAAAGATTTCAGCATTAAGTGATAACCAGTCGGTTCCTTCTCATAACCCCATTAACACGCATTTCTCCCCTCTTCTTACACCCATAATTTTAAGGTGTGATATCAGAACAATCTTGATAATTTCAGGTGAACTGAAAGCCTTGGAGCTGCTTCCTAGGAGCAGAAGGCCCATTGCTCCATCCCAGGGAGGGTGAAAGGGAGGCATGGAGAGCTCCGGCCAGGTCTGGCCTCCTTAAGAGCCCCCCAGATTATGGAAAGAGAGGCATGGGTAAGTGTGACCAGGTCTGCTCTCTTTAAGAACCTCCCCAACTTTGAACCGGTCCTTTCAGGGGACACTTTTCCCCAAGCAGGACAAGAGGAAGCTTCTTTCCCCCAATGGGGCCAAAAAGACCTCTGCCCAAACACCATTCAATCCCATTCGATACAGTCCAAGCCTGGATTCAGGCCCCGGTCAGTAGAATTGCCGCCTTCGTTGCTCTTCTGGGCGCAAGGAGCAAACAACCAGAAGCTACTAGCGACACATTCCCCAGCCCTTGTGGGTTTCTCACCCATTTGATGGAGACCCTTAATTGTACGTGGTCCACAACATGGAGCAATATCGAAGCCTCCCAAGCAGCCTAAGGGAAAAAATCCGGTTTCTATTGCCCAGATTCAATTGTCACTGAAGGTCCACCACCTTTGGGGAATAGCATGGGACCTCAGGCTTCAGAAAACAGACAGAAGACACCAAAATTTTCTCCTACCTTGTTGAGCACATTTAGCCGTGAAAGAACATCTTGCTTGATACAAAGTCTCTGTCTTACAAAATACACCAGAGTTTTTCTCCTGGGATCATCTCTGGGAAGAACCAAGTGGCCCGAAATGAACAGATCTGCTGCTACCTCTCCATTTGGGTCCATATAGAGTTTATAGTTTGAAATACAAACTCTTTCTTCTCCAGGAAAGGATGGAACTAGAATGGGAACATGCAGCAATTTTAAAAGCAGAAAACTTTGTTTCTTATCCCAGACGCTTTTTCACATTTGAATCTTTCTTCTGTAGTTGTCTAATTTACACACATGCTTCATTCGGAAAATAGGTATTATCACTATCTTACAAGTGAACGAAAAAAGTTCACAAAAATTTGTTGATCATGTCCGGAAAAAATAGATTTTGACAAAATATAGTTGAACAACAGAAAAAAGGAGATTTATGAACTCCCTGAAAGCAACAGGTTGGTTATCAGAAACACGGATTTCTGAAGAAGAAAATTGTCAGGGTCATCCTCTCCCAGGAAGCCCAGACAGGAAACCTGAGCTAGGCCCACTTCGCTGTAATGCTGCACTGACAGGATTTGGGGAGTCAGAAAGTACAAATCTCCCACCAACCCTTTTTTTATGCAGCTGTAGGTGTCCTCCTCTTATCTGCTTCTTCCCCAGGCAGAATCTCTCCTCCACCCCCCAAAAGTCATTCCCTCCTATCACGGCCCTTTCTAAATGTGTGGTGGGAAACAAGCGATATAACTCATGTGCTCTATGCAAGTCATCCTTCCATATTATTTCATTTCCTAAATATATTATGCTGATATAACTTGATTTCAGGAAAGAGTAATAAACAATTTTGTGATGTGATCAGAAACCCAGTTAAGTGAGGGGTGGATGGTATGATAATTAAATGTATAAAAACTGATTTAAAAATGGTACTCAAATAATCTTTAGTTTTTATAATCTTTGTCATGAAAGTGGGAAGATACAATATTTTGTCATTAAGTCATCAATTTTTCTATGTTGTCATTAATATAATAGTGTTGATAAATCACTATTATACAAGATTTATAACAATTCTCAGACAAATATACTTTTATGTTATTTAAACATTACCAACTTTCCAGAAAAATATTTCTGATTTCTCCTAGAAACAACTGTATGACTAAAAAGCAGTAGAAAACTATTTGGGTTTTAGCATTTGATAAATTATAGTATCTCATACAAACATGTTAATGATGAAGGATTCTGTGAAGGTTGATAAGTATGTAAGGGAGCCAGTTTGGTCTACTGGTGAAGCCCTCGAAGTAGAAACCAAGAGGCTGTGAGTTCAAGACCCGCCTTGGTCATGAAGCAGGCTGGGGGATTTGGGCCCAGTCTCAACTCACAGGGTTGTTGTTGTGGGGAAAATGAACACACAACTACTCATTGGTACTCAGCCCCTGTGGCTTCTGCAGGGAAGGGCTTTTAAGGATGGGGGATGAATTAGTGCACTTAAGTGAACTCAAACAAGGTCTTAAAGATCCGGAAATCCAACAAGATGGGGCTGCTCTTCTCAAGAATGTTTATTTGAGCAGACTTTAAAGCAACAAGATATTTATATCGAATAACCGTGCCAAAAATCCAAAGGGAATTAACCCCTGAGAGCTGCAACGGAGTTCCCAGAGCCGTTTCAGGGGGGCGATACAAAGATATCGCCTGAGCTGAGACTGTGCCCCTGTGGACAAGGGGCCACTCGAACTGCAGCTGACGCAGAGGTGGTATTCAACCAGTTCTCACTGGCTCAGGTGAACCGGTGGTGACCCCTGGTTGGCCACACCCCTGAACCAGGTCGCCCGCTTGTCCCAGTTGCTCTCCTAGCTTTCCCTACCACATGGTGGCTCTGGCGCAAATCAGGCAGATGTCCCAGGGCTTTTGCACATGTGCACTGTCTGTGCAGCCACTACTGATGCAGTGCACATGTGCAACAGCCCTGGGACATCCACCTGGCTTCCTTCTCCCGGTGGATGCGCCTCTATCGGCCCGGCCTGGCCAGCCAGCAGGTGGGTGGGCAGATGTCCCAGGTCTTCTCGCCCCCCTTGTCACGATATGCCTGCAGGAGCCCCTCAGGCCAGCTGAGCCGAGAGCCGCCATTCCAAGGCTTCTACTCTCTCATGCTTGGTCAATGCCTCTTCACCTTGCCTGAAGCAGCTGGCCCTGCCCCTCACCCTCCCCTCCCTCGCCTGGCCTGAGAAGGGAAAGAGGACGGTGGGGGATAGCAAAGAGGCCGGGTCCCTATCTTCCCCTCTCTCTCCCCCACTCTCTGTGTCTGTCTGTGAGTGTGTGAGACAGAGAGGGGGGGGCAAGAGAAGAAAGAAAGAAAAAGAAAGAAAGAAAGAGGAAGGTAGAGAAAGAAAGAGAGAAAGAAAGAAAGAGCAAGAAAGAAAGAGGGAGAGAAAGAGATAGAAAAATGAAAAGAAAAAAGAAAGAAAGAAAGAGAGAAAGAGGGAGAATGGAGAAAGTGAATGAGATATATGGATGGATAGATAAATACATGGAAGGAGGGAGGGAGGGAGGGAGAGAGAGAGAAAAAAGGAGAGGAAGGAAGGACACAAACCCTTCAAAAGACTCTTTGAAGCAACACAACAATCTAGGGCTGGCATGCAAGGAATCATTGAGGTCATCTAGTCCAACCCCCTGCTCCAGCAGGAGATCCTTACAGAATCAAAGAATAGCAGGGCTAGAAAGCTCTGTGTGTGTGTGTGTGCGTGCATGGTTGTCAAAACTCCAAAAACAGGACAAGTAGCTTTGGGGAGTTAAGTCATAAATTAGAACACTTGCTAAGCAACCGGCCATTAAGTGAGGGCCCATTGTATTTGGTTTGCCAGTCACATGCCCACCAAGCCAACCCCACTCAGTCACATGGCCACCAAGCCACACCCATACCCACCTGGTCATGTGACCACCAAGCCACACCCACAAATTAAAGCCATGCCCACAGAACCAGTATTAAAAAAATTTGAATCCCACCAGTGACTTCACAGCCCGCTATGCGGCATCTCCTATCAGGACTCAGGGATTCACTTTGTGACGCTTCTACTAATATCTGGGATATATGGAACTCTTTTACATGCAACTGCAGTTATCAGATCAGTAGGAAGCAGTTTCTCTGAATGGGGCCAAATTCTGTTCTGTTTTAACACAAAATTATGTATTTATTTATTTAGGAAATTTATATTGCCACATATTCGCACATGACTCAGCATTAGGCAGACTCTAACGGCCCCTTGACTGTCATTTATTTTTATTTTTCTCCATTATTATTATTATTATTATTATTATTATTATTATTTGTAATGCTGGTCTCTGACTGTAATAACAGTGGACTGGATGAAGGAGGAAGCTGTGTTGGAGACATTTGCCATCTTGGGTTATTTGTAAATAAATACATGTTTATGAAAACAATCTCAAAATCGTACTTGACTGCAACCTGTAACTGAGTCTTGAGAGAAGACAAGGAGGAGATTATGAGAGCAACTTATCCAACTTACAAAATCTCACAGTTGGACAAGGGAGGATTCAACACTCTTCCAATGACTGAAAGAGGTGTTGGGAGTTAAAACCTTTCTCATTCCTAGGACAATAAAATATTTTAGGATATACTAAAAAGGGAGAATATATTTCCCCTAAAAAGAAAAGTAGAAACTCAGAGAGTCTGAAACTCAGCCCCACCCCCACTTGCTAATGGACCATTACTCTGGCCTAGGCCACTTTATTTTACATAACAAACATCTACTCCAGGTAAAGCTATGTAGGAATTGCCCAAAGCCCTTTCATTACATCACCATCCAGGCAGGCTCAACCAAGCCTGGGACTCAGGACAGCCTATAGTGTTGCCCCTGCATGGCCCCATGGGAGTCTGACAACCGATCAGAATACAAGCTCAAATTCAAATCCCAACAGAGGGCATAAAACAATTGAACTCTCAGCATCTCAGCCCCTTTCCTCAACCAAGGCATGTCCTCTTGTCCACCATTAAACCATCTTCCAAGCAGTCACCATGTTTCCAGCGTCTTTCTTCCCCACTTGGAACTGAACCCAGAAGGAGATTTCTCCAACAGAGGCTAGACAGAAACTTCAGATCTGCTCCCTGTTATTCCGGAGCGTCAGACAGGAGCATTTAGATGGTGCAAATTTCTTGACCATTTGTAGCACAAGAAGGTTGAGATGTTCCCCTCCTTCTCCTTTAGGTTCCTTCTCCAAAGGATCTCAGATTAATGGATCCCTATTGGGACCCCCCATACCTGCCATGGCTGCAGCCTCGGAGCCCCCAACCTCTTTTCTCCCTCCTTCCTTCCCCTCCTCGATCTGGAGGAATAAGCAGCATTCATGGCCTGGGCCAAAGTCTGAATGATACTGTATGAATGGGGGTCACTTGCGATCTGTTTCCTGTTCCTTTTCTCCTGGGTCTCCAGTGGGGCTTTCTGGGTGCATGTTCTGTGGCCTTTGACAGAAAAGACGTGCTTGGAACAGCAAAAATAATGATCTTGAAACTGATCTTCCACAAAGAAATAAGGTTCAAAGGCAGCATCTGTTGGCCTTTTTTTTCTCAGATAACCAAAATTCAAAATACTATGGATGTATTTGAGAAATATGTGCTTCTTCATTGTATGCACTGCAAAATTTGTGAGGATCCAGACTTTCCCTTCAATGGGTCCTGGCAAATGCATAAATTTTTCATGAAAAAGAGAAATTCTGTTCCAGATGGTAATAAATTCTATGAAGTGAACAAAGACATTGACTTGTCTCCACTTAGAGAGGGCCTCCCTGAGGGATGCTGTATGTCCAGTTGTTGTGAATCGTTTTGATATAACCACACAAATTCCATTCCTGACAAGCATCGGAGGGAAAGTCCTCATGAAATTATCTCCATTCTCTGTGTCTGTAGCAAAGAGACCAATCAGGGTCCATCTGAAATGGAGGCGCAGCTGGACAATTGCTGGGTACTGGATCCCTTCTTTGGGGAGCAATGGGTGGAAAAAAGGGAATCTCCTTTTATCACTCAGAGCCTCTGAAGGCATTCCAGCAGTGATCTGAAAAAGTAATGAAGAATGCTGAGTTATAATGTGGTCCAGATCAACTCCAAAATATTACTTATTGACAAACCCAATTTTGTTTTGATGAATATATAAGAAAAGTTTGTTCCTTAGTCACTGTTTAAAATATTTAAGACAGAATATTAACAAGATTGTATATAAAAATGGAACGCAAAATCATATTAAACAAAAATAAAAATAAAAAGTGCAATGTAACTTTCTGTGTCACCCATACAATTTCAAGAATTAGATTCAAATTAGCAGATGTTACATAAAATGTCTGGATCTAAGATATAGGGCTGTATTATATGCTTTTTTTGAGTACTAAAACCTCTTTCTCAGCTTCTATATCCCAAATTCTTTGTGAAGCAATTTTGCAGCTTCTTCTCTAGATGTACAAGAGACTAAGAGACCATAACTGCTAACAGAAATTGACAGTTGTACAATCCAATAAGTGTTTAATTAAAATTTTGTCTGTTTTGGGACCGTATGTCTGTTTCATCACTTTAATTTTAACCCAATAATTATATATCCTGAATTTATACAAAACAGAAATTGTGTAAATTAACAATTATCTCTGAGGGCAGGAGCTGAACTCCTTTTATCCATCCCAAAGATACTCTTCTTGGTCTGAATATTTTTTATACATAGACAGGACTATTGCCAACTTGATTCCAATTGGATAAGGCAGATATTATTGATATGTGAAAATGAACATGCTAATGGAGGACCTCAAAACCTGGATAGTTTTTCAACAGTAGAATATTCAGTAGAATATCCTCTAGGGACCTTATGGCTCTTCAGGCCTTTAATGGTCAATTTGAAGATGAACATAATAGACTAAAACATAGTTGATATGTTCCCTAATATTCTGAAAAGCTGCTCTTGAATTCTATGAAGATATTGGATTTGTTGTTCATCCCTGTTAGGTATAACATAGGTCACCTAATGTAGTTTGGGTAAAATAATATATATTAACTATGATTGTTAGTTTAAGTGTGTGTCACTTTAAAAACTGCAAAGCATGTAATTTTGGGTGTGGTGTGAAACCACCATAAGAGGGAGCAAGAGACCCTGATTGATTGCTGACGATTCCCTGACGGTTTGCTGGCAATTACTGACAATTACTGGATTGGATTACATTGATGGTTTGTTAGCTGCATCCTTCCCCTACTGAAGAGTTCCTGAAGGAAGAGAGGAGTTTTTTGAGTTTTTCATATCTCTCTACTGCGAGGAGATATATCACCGGACTGGTATTTGTAAGTTTACTGACCTCTCTTTTTCGACACTGGAATTTGCAACTGAATAATCCCTGGACGACTGAACTAAGTGAATGATATATGGACTGTTTTTGACTATGCTTTAACTCTTGCTGGAATAAAACTATTTAATTAGCACTGTGCCTCTGTTTACTGAGTGTAAGCTACAAAAAAACGATATCTCACATATTCTGCCTGACTGCCCTGAAGATCTTGCTAGGGTGTATCCCTAACACTGGTTATGGGCCCAGCTGCACAGTCAGACTAACCAGGATATAACAGGCTTATATAAAGTGAGAGTTAGTGTAGTTACACAATACTGTAAACAGACAGCTGTGTTTTATTAATTATAGTTTAATATCCAGAGAAAGATGGCACAAGTCATTTTACCAAGTTTGTCTCTAATATCCAAACTGGATGGAACAAACTATGTTTCATGGTCTATGAAATGCAGCCTACTTCTACGTAGAGAAGGTTTGTGGAATATAATTCACAACCCACCAGAGGTAGATGCTTGGGATCCAGAGGATGAAGATGATGCTCACAAAATACAAGAATATAAACTAAAGAATGAGCAAGCTCTCTGTATAATAGGACTGACACTCTATGACCAGCAGCTTGTCCATATTCGTGGAGTAGAAACAGCTGCTAAGTGCTGGGAGAATTTAAAGAAGATTTATGTTCGAGACAGTGTAGGAGCACATATAAATCTTACACGGAAGCTGTTCAGAACACATCTTCAAAAGAATGGAGACATGTTGACTCATATAAACACTATGAAGAGAATTTTTCAGGAGCTGCATGAAAAAGAGCTTATCTTCACTGAACTGCATCAGGTTTATATAATTTTGTCTTCATTAGATGAGAGCTATGACGACTATGTAACTTCATTGGAAGTGCTGCCAAAGGATAACCTCACATTAACTGACATTACTGGCAGATTAATTGAAGAAGCCAAGAGAAGGCTTGAAAGGGATCAACTCAGAAGGGAACAACCACAAGAAGAGGAATTATCTTTGTCAGCCTACACAATTAGAAAATGTTTTAATTGTGGAAGAAAAGGACATTTGGCTAGATTCTGCAAGAAAGAAAAACGCCAAAATGCCAGCCAGAATGCTAAAAGGCATCAAAAGGATAAAAAATGCTTAGAGTTAGCCATGTATAGCAACCAAACTGTGAACAATAATAATTTTTGGGTGGTAGATAGTGGAGCATCGCACTGCATAACAAAAGATAAGAAAAGATTTATTAAGATGTCCACGAGTTCACAGCAGATATCATTAGCGAATGGTTGGAAACTGAAAGCAAAAGCTGAAGGTACTGCATATTGTTCTTGCATAAAAGAAAATGTAAAAATGTTATATGTACCACAACTTAAGTTTAATTTGCTTTCAGTTAGAGTTTTGATTAAACTAGGTTATGTAGTTACCTTTAGGGGAGAAAACTGCATAATAGAAAAAGAAGGTAAAAAAGTGACTGCAACTTAAAAGGTGAATTGTATGTGTTAAATGATAATCAATTAGAGGTGGTTAACACACTGTATAATAATGTTAAACCTCATGATGAATGCATACATTTGTTACACAGACGTTTAGGGCATATAAATTTTAAAATGCTCAAGCAAACGGTTGAACTGTCTAAAGGTATAAAACTGAAGCCTTGCAGTAAGTATTTGCACTGCAATGCTTGCAGTCAAGAAAAAAGCAAGGTAATACCAGCAAATAGAATTAATGGATTTAAAACTAAGGAGCCTCTAGAAGTCGTATTTGCTGATATTATAGGTCCTAAAAAACCAAGTGTGGGAGGTGCTCGTTATATATTAAGTATAATGGATCATTATTCTAGATATGGTTTCTGTTATTTAATGAAGAGTAAAACGGAAACATATCAAAATTTCTTTAATTGGTTGAAGTTTGCAGAAAGAAAAACTAAAAGGAAACTAGTAACTCTGGTAACTGATAATGGTACGGAATTTATAAATAATAAATTCCAAAATAGACTGAAGATGGCAGGTGTAGAACATAAAAGGTCTGCACCATATAGGCCACAACATAATTCCTTTATAGAAAGACGAGGCCAAACACTGCAGGCAATGGCTCGTACTATGTTGTCGGATTCAGGATTACCTGAGAATTTGTGGGGAGAAGCAATAATGTGTGGCAATCATATATTGAATAATGTTGTTAACTCAACAACAGGTGAATTACCATTCACACGGTGGCATGGTAGAAAACCTGACCTAAGCTATATGCACACATTTGGAGCACCAGCATGGGTGCATATTCCCACACAACTGAGACATAAGGGACAGCATAGGGCTAAAAGATTATATTTTGTAGGTTACGAATCTAACCATAGATCTTACAGGTTCTGGGAAGAGGGCACAACTAGAATTCATTGTAGTGCTAGTGCTAAATTCCTGGAACATGTAGGATGGGCAAAATTGGAACAAGATTCGAATAAAAGTGTAATTATAGAAACCTACAGGGGCCCGAGCCACCATACTAGTGATGAGGAAAGTCCAATTGAAGTGAAAGTAAAGGAAGAGAAAATAGAACCAATTAAAGAAGAAATAAGTGAAGAAGAAATAGATAACCAGGAACAGGTGATAGATAAGAGTCCACCTGTGAGTCCTGTACTGCCTAGACGGTCAACACGAGAGAGTAGACCACCTGATAGGTATCAGGCAAGTATGGTTTGCCAGATTAGTAAAATTCCAACCACTGTGAAAGAACTAAAATTGTATCCTGCAAAGGATCAGGAGAACTGGCATACAGCAATGCAAAAGGAACTGAATTCACTAAGACAGATGGGAGTCTATGAGAATGCTAGATTACCTCCAGGTGAAAAGTCCATTGGCTGCAAATGGATATTTAAATTAAAAACAGGTACAAATGGGACTGTTACCCATAAAGCTAGGTTGGTAGCTCAAGGATTTAATCAAACTGCATGTGATTATGCTGAAGTGTTTGCACCAAGTCTAAAAGCAACAACCTTGAGAGCAGCTTTAGTGTGGGCAGCTAAGAAAAACTATATCATAAATCATTTAGATGTAGAAACTGCCTATCTGCATGCACCATTGCAGCACACTATATACCTAAAGAAACCTGTAGAGATTAAGGATGATAAAACTAATAATGACTGTTGGAAACTTAAAAAGAGTCTCTATGGATTAAAACAATCTGGTTATGAATGGAACCAATATATTGTTAAGGAGTTAAACAATATAGGGTTTAAAGCAGGTTTAGCTGATCCATGTTTATTTAAAAGAGAGACAAATGGAGTAGTGTCATTATTATTGTTGTTTACAGATGATATTGCCTTAATTACAAAAACTAATAATGAAGCTACTGAAATAATATCATTATTAGGTAAGAGGATAAAATTAAAGCAATTAGGAGAGATAAAACAGTATCTAGGATTGACAATAAATAAAACCAATCGTGGCTATAAGATATCTCAAGAGGATAAGATTTATCAATTACTAAAAACATATAAGATGGAACTTTGTAAACCAGCAAAAACTCCAATGAGTCAGAAATTTTGCCACACTGATGCTCAGAGTTCAAAATTCGATAAATTCGATAAGACTATCTATCAGTCGCTAATTGACATTAGTAATTGGTCAAGGCCAGATATTGCCTATAGCATTAATCAATTGGCTCGATTCAACGCTGAACCCGCTGAACGACACTGGCAAGCAGCAAAATGTATCTTAAGATATCTTAAAAGGACAATGCACTATGCATTGTATTTGGAGCCAAAAGATGATTTGATTTTAAGTGCATATGCTGATGCAAGTTTTGCAACAGATATAAACACTAGGAAATCAACTTCAGGAATGGCTATACTATTAGGAAAAGCTTTGATTGGTTGGAGGTCAATTAGACAGCAACACATAAGTATGTCCACAATGGAAGCAGAATTTTCATGTCTATCCTTATTATGTACTGACTTAATTCTGTATAAACAGTTGTTGTTGGATATGGGATTAACTGTTAATGATTCCATTGTTGTGTATGAGGACAATCAAGCAGCCATACAGATGGCTACAAATATTGCTGTAAAAACGAGATCTAAGCATACAGATCTTAGATATCTGAATGTAAGACAATCTGTAAAAAATGGTTTAATAAGATTGGAATATTGTATGACTGAGCAAAACATTGCTGATCAGTTCACAAAAGCCCAAGGTGCAGTAAAACACAAAGAGAGTTGTGATGACTATGGGTTAAGATTGTAAATATATATATATATATTATTATATTACCCAAAAGGGGAGAATGTTAGGTATAACATAGGTCACCTAACGTAGTTTGGGTAAAATAATATATATTAACTATGATTGTTAGTTTAAGTGTGTGTCACTTTAAAAACTGCAAAGCATGTAATTTTGGGTGTGGTGTGAAACCACCATAAGAGGGAGCAAGAGACCCTGATTGATTGCTGATGATTCCCTGACGGTTTGCTGGCAATTACTGACAATTACTGGATTGGATTACATTGATGGTTTGTTAGGTGCGTCCTTCCCCTACTGAAGAGTTCCTGAAGGAAGAGAGGAGTTTTTTGAGTTTTTCATATCTCTCTACTGCAAGGAGATATATCACCGGACTGGTATTTGTAAGTTTACTGACCTCTCTTTTTCGACACTGGAATTTGCAACTGAATAATCCCTGGACGGACTGAACTAAGTGAATGATATATGGACTGTTTTTGACTATGCTTTAACTCTTGCTGGAATAAAACTATTTAATTAGCACTGTGCCTCTGTTTACTGAGTGTAAGCTACAAAAAAACGATATCTCACATATTCTGCCTGCCTGCCTGACTGCCCTGCAGATCTTGCTAGGGTGTATCCCTAACAATCCCCACCACCCCACTCACCTTACCAGATAGAGAAAAACACACACAAACCTGTGGGACTTTGTAGGTGCCTACAAATGTTGACATCTGGATGGAGATGTCCCTGGAAGCTCCATCAATCAGAGCCAGGAGGTTCTCTCCCACAGCCGTAGTTGGGAACATTGGCTTCTCCAGTGGAGAGAATGTCCAGCAAGGCATCTGAAGTCCGTAAAGGGCTTACATAGTTGTCATGGATGTAGTAACCAAATGTGAGATTGTGCAGGAGCTGGGAATTCTTGCTGACCTTTTGAATACCAAAAATTGATCTTAGGGTATTTGTTAGAGCAGAACTCTTCCTATTGAAAAACAATATTCATGTTATTATATTCAATAGCAACCACAAATATTTTTAAAATATATAATCCTTCACAAACCTACTAAGCCTTAGGCCAACATTGATCCAAATTGAATGATCAATTATGCAAATGAGAGAGGCAACTACAATTGTTTCAATTGCTACTTAAACAAAGGTAATTATTCAAGTGATGAACTCAGGAATGAACCGAGAAAGGAAAATCATCTGGATTTCATTCAGGTTTTTTAAAAACTCCATCTTTGGATTTTACTCTCTTCCACAAAGGAAGGCAAAAAAGGGAAGCCATGGAAATCAAAATCATTCATGAAATTATACAGGTCCTGCAGTACAAAAATAAGTGACATAAGAAGAAAAGAAGGAGAGTGTTAGAATTGCACATGGAGGGAGTGCAACTCCATCACCCTGCATGACTTACAAAGGAGAAGGTATAGGAGGGCTGTTGTAAGGCCACATTATAGGTGACACATATTGTTCAGCTGTGACCCCACCAATGAGATGGTCTCCAGGCCTGTAAAAGCTTCATGGATTGTAGCCATCCTGGTGCTCCAAACTCAATGGGCATTTCCTTTTCAGCTTCCCACAGACTGATGGGGACACCACCACCAGCAGCAGAAGGTCCATCATTCATGGCATTAATCTATCCACGTCCTGTTTCTAACACAAACAACAGGAACAGTTGGAACAATAAAAAGACTCTGAGAAGTGCCAGTGGCTTTCCTAATCTAAACAGAGAATCACTTGGATTCATGTGCAAAGGAGAGAAAGGTGCAATCAAGAGCAGAGCCTGTACCTGTCCCAAAACTTGGTCCCAGAGAGCTTCACCCAAGGAATTTATCCTTTTCTGATATAAGATCCTTTGCATGTGGCTTCAATCTGATGTCTACATCAAAGTCTAAAACTGGAGATATAGCATCACAGGTCTCAAATCCCAGATGGTCATAATTACAGTGAGAAGCAACTTCTCCTCTTGGGATCCTGAACTTTTTCTGGGCTCCATCTGCAGAGGAGAAGCTGGAATAAAACATGTTAGTAAAAATTACAGATATACCCCTGGGGTCACTGTTTTGTTGTGGTTGTGGTCCTTCCTCCCAGTCAGGGCAAGTCCAGAAAGTGATGCTGGGGAAGAGAATTCAGCACCTAGGGAATTGACTTCTGCTGTCCTTCAACATGGCCTCTTGTCTCCAGAGATTGCTGGGGAAGGTCACCCAGAGCTATGGAGTTTGGTGCCACTTCTAAGTTATTGCTATTTCGAGTCTCGTCTCTCCTTGGGACCCACCACCCTGACTTAACACAGGCGATGTTCAAATTGATAAGAAAGGAAGGTAAAAAGGAAAGAGAAGTCATAAAGGTTTAAAACAAGATGTTAAAAAACTGTTTTTTTTTTCAGAGATAAAGGGTAAAGAATAATTAAAAAATGATTCTGCAAAAGTACATAAGATTGTATTGTAGATATTAGTATTTGAAATTGAGTTAGAAAACTGAAATATTATATGAGTTAATAATGCATTAAAGAGAATGTATAAAAATGTTTAAGATTTAACAATGAAGTTTAACTTTCTATGGCATATTGTCTTTACTATTTTATAAACTTAATTCTCTTTTTTTCTTTGTTTTATTATTCTAAAATGTGATACTTAGAATGTACTAAGCAGAATCATCATGGAAAGTATGTATTATTTTAAGCGTTAAATTTAGGGGAAAGAAAAAAAGTTGTCATACTTCAACCAGTGATTACAGGAGAAATATTATACTAGAAAGAAAAGAAAAATAGATAATTGAAAGACAACAGACAAAAGATACAAGTATAATTATTTAAACTGAGATGAAATAAATAAAATAGAATTAAGAGAGTGAACGAAGAGAGAAAATATATAGAAAATATAGAATGTTAAATAAGATATGAAATAGTATATTAAGCGAGCATGAACTTGATTTATGTCTGTATAAAAAGATGTTACCTGGGGTAAGCCGCTTTCAAAAAAGAAGTTTTATGTATTTATGTTTTGTGTTTTGTTTGTTTATCAAAACGTTAGAAGAATGTTGGAAGAGAATAATGAAATTCTAAATAAGACAGATGGATATAATGAATATATACAATTTAAGGCAAAAGAAATATAATTGAATGGGAGGAAAGGGAGAAATAAAGAGAAGTTGGGAAAAAATATGAAGTTGAACAGATAAGATATTATCTGCATATTAAACTGTGCTGGTATGGAAATGTGATAATTTGGAACTATTCTTTTCTTTAAATAAAATGTTCTATTTGTTTTCTTTAGAAAAGATGTCCTATGTTATTATTGTACGTTTTGTTTGTTGGTGTATTGTTTTTTAAAATTAATAAAAAAAGGTTGTTGTTTTTTTAAAAAAGGAGCGATCCTGGCTAGTTCATGCCCAGGTTTCCTGCCCTCCTGAAAGGGTTCCCTGCAGATGGAGACCCTCAGTGGGCTCAGGATCCCTTCCCAGAGAGCCAACCCTCCCCTGGGTCTTAGGCTGGGTCTTCTCTACGCTTTTTTGGGGCACATTGGGCCATTTGGGGGGAGTCAAGAGCCCGCCCACCCACAAAAATGGGGAGGCAAGGTGGGACGGTCCCAAAGCAGCAGCTGCATCAGACTGGAACTATCCCCAAAATTGGTCACCAGGAAGTTGCAGCAGGTGAATGAAAACCAACCTGATAGCAACCTGTCCGTCCATGAAGGTCCTGCAGTTAATATGGAAGACAACCTTCCTTCCTCCCTGGACCTTCCCCTCATCCACCCAGGGTCCCCACCCAAATCACCCTGGATAAAAAGACCCTGGTTGCAACTGGAGCCATGTGGGATCTCCTGCTTGGCCAGGACACAGAGGGTGCAATGGCTCAATGGGTGGCCTTTCTTTTTGCCCATCTTCAAAGAGGTTAATACCTCCAGCCCTGCACCTGTGTCAGGCTAGGGGTTTTCTTCTTCCCACCCCACCCCATTCCGCTGCTTTCCTGGCTGGGGGCTGGAGGGTCCCCTTGCTCTGGCAAAACCCCCAGGGGCCTTGGTAACAGAGTGAGGCTCCCTGGAAGCAGCAACCCAGGAGAGGCAGCTGGTTGCCAGGATGGCGGCTGGCTTTGCCCCCTCCGATCTGATTTCCGGTGGTCCTGGGGGCCTTGGGAGGAGATCTCGGGGGTCCCTCTTGGAAGGAAGCCAGGGGGAAGGGGGAAAGGCTGGGGAGGGGCAGCCTTTCCTCCTTGGGGCTATGAGAGAGGCCAGGGGTCTTGGTGGGATGGCCAATGGCTTGGTGGGATGGCCAATGGCTCTCATGGAGATTGTCAAGCAGCATCGTTGGAGCTTGTCTCCCACACAAGCCAACCACTTTTCCTATTCATTCTCTCACAGATACATTTTTAGCTGCTGTCAATATGAATAAGGTGTCAAATTCATTGAACGACAAATTCCTCTGAATGATTTTCACAAAATTCCCTTTACCAAGATTTATTGAGATGAAGAGATTTACACGAATTACAATAATCCAAACATTTCCCATTTGGAAGCATGTAGATATGATGTTCTTTTAACTCATGGGTATTGTCTAATTGGAAATAATTAATGTATTCTTTCAAATAAATTGACATTTTACAATTCTTTAAATATCATGATTGTTATGTCTCATGCTTTTACATTTGTTCTGGTTGTAAGATGCTCCTTTGTGTTCAGCTCTGGCCTCAGAAGGATAATGTAGCACTTGGGAATGAAGATGAAGCCCAGGAGACCAGCACTGGAGGCCAGGATGGAGAAGACCTGCACAGCCACCATGTGTTTCCCTTTGGTGATCAGGTAGGTGGGGACAAAAGTCACCCAGACACTGCAGAAGACCAGCATGCTGAAGATGATCAGCTTGGCTTCGTTGAAGGCCCCAGGCAGATCCCTGGCCAGGAAAGCCACCGTGAAGCAGATGGCAGCCAGGAAGCCCATGTAGCTGAGGGTGACATAGAACATGACAACGACCCCTTCGTTGCATTGCAGGATGATCTCTCCAGGCTGGGAGAGGAGGTCAGAGTCAGGGAAGGGGGCAGAAACTCCCAGCCAGATGGAGCAGTTGAGCACTTGGACAGCAGAACAAGAAAGGATGATGGAGTTGGCCAAAATCTTCCCCAACCATATCTTCACTTGGTTTCCTGGTTTTGTGGCCAGGAAAGCCAACACAACCATGATGGTTTTGGCCAAGAGGGAAGAAACAGCAACTAAGAAGATGATGCTGAAGACCGTTTGTCGGAGAAGGCAGGTGGCTTTCCTTGGTTGACCAATGAAGAGAGAAGAAGACAAGAAGCAAAGCAGGAGGGAAACCAGGAGGATGTAGGAGAGGTCCCGGTTGTTGGCTTTGACAAGGGGAGTTTCTCGGTACTTAATGAAGAGTATTAAAACAAGGCCTGTGGTTAGGGAGAAGAGTAGGGCAAAAGAGACCAGGATGATGCCCAGATGTTCTTCATAAGACAGGAAGGTTATAACTTTGGGGACACATTGGATTCTGTCCTCATTTGGATATTGATCATCTGGACACTTGGTGCATTTTTCAGTATCTGGGAAAACAAAAAACAATTTTTTTTTTTGTATTTCACTATGAGAAAGAGAGGGGAGGAAGGGAGAGTGAGAGGGAGGCAGGGAAGGAGAGAGACAGAGAAAGAAAGAAAGAGAAAACAACTGAAAATATTCAAAAGCATCTTCTCTCTGATCCTTCAAGATCATTTGCTTATGGTGGTTGATGACCTTAATAGAATTGATTGCTTGATATAACTTTTTATGTGTTAATTTAGGGGGATGACATAATATCAATATGCTTCCGATGAAGAAAAGTAATGGATAAGAAAAATTTCAAATAATTCAGGTGTCCCTAGAAAGGTTAAGAATTATTTTCCCTAACAATGATAAAGCTTGCCCAATCTGCTTTACCTTCCAATCTCTTCTTAATCTCTCCTTCAAGATCTTTTGGTTATTCTTTCCATTAAATATGAAATTGTGCATTTTGAAAATAAACAATTTCGAAGTGTTTTTTTCACATGTACATTCACAAAAATGCTCCAGCTAAGTCCATTTCTACCAAGCCTCCCATTTTCCTCTGGTGTCACCCACCTTCTTGATTGGAGAAGGTCCCCTCCAGACAAGGAACACAGTCATAGCAGCAAACTGGCTCTCCTTCTCGAGCCCTCTTGGCAAATCCAGGAGGACAACTTTCCACACATCTGGACTGAGGCAAGGACTAAGGAGAAAAAAGGAAGGAATGGCAAAGAAAATATGTTAGGACTTTCCATCCATGGAAAACAGAAGTAGATATGGACATTATCCAAGTAGCCTCTGGTCTTCACTCAGGAACATATGATATCTCTGACTAGTTTCAAATGGTTGTAGGAGATACAAAATACAATTACTGGTAGAATTTTCATATAATTCCTAAAGTTTTGCTTCTGGCATATCACATGACAAGAAAGGACTTTTCTACTTAATAAAGTCTGGAGGATTGGAATTGAAAAAAGGTTTAAGCATTAAGTGATAACCAGTCAGTTCCTCCTCATGACCCTCATTAATGTGCGTTCTTCCATTCTTCATATTTCCATACTTTTAAAATCTATTCATATTAAAGTTTGCATTTATTTATTCTAAATTTAATAAATGCTTCAATTTAATATGAATAGATAATCGTATTTTAAAATGATGGGTATCTGAAGAATGGAGTAAGGTATATTAATACTATTTATTCTAGACTTCCGGTGGCAAGGCAAGGATGAGCAGAGGTGGAGAAGCCCATCTGTGGTTTCAGTTAATCTCTTTTTGTGGTTGGTGCGATCCCTTGAGGGTGCTCGAATCCCGGAGAGATTCATGTCGGTGTGGGGGAAACTTGGGCTGCAGTGTGGGGAAGGCAACACTCCGGCAGCAAAGAGGAGCCCTCCAGAGCCCAATAAGCAAGAAACAGCTTCCTATCAATGGCGGCTCTGAAGTCCGGACTGCCTCTGATGTGAAAAGCGAGTAAGTGACAGTTCGTAAGATTGGTGGAGAAAAGGGTGGCCGGAAGAGCTTAATGGTGGAGAGGAAGATTGGCAAGTTATCATTTTTTGTACTAGTGTCTGTCGGAAGCCTGAAAGGAAAGCGGCTAAAAAGCGGAGGTTAGACAAGCGTGGGCGAAAAGGTCTGGCAGACCGAAGTGAAAGTCTGGATTATAACAAATGAAAGGGGAAGTCTATGATGTCAGGAAAATACTGCTTGGAAAGAGTCGGAAAGTTGTGGAGGATTTTGAACACTCGTTTGATTGTTACTTTGATGGACTTTCTAGGATAAACTTTATTAAAGCAAAGATGAGAAGAGGAGCAAGGTTGGTGAAGAAGAGATAGTGTGGCACTATACGAGATACTTAGAAACTCTGAAGTTATTGCAACAAAATATCGGATATCAACTGTTTAATAGACCTCTTAACAGATCCTGGGGAGAATTCTATTTTATTTTATACTAACTGAAGAGGTGGTTGTACTCAAAGGAAATTAAGGCATTGAACTTAGGAACACTTACAAAAAAAAAGTAACTTGGAAGTTTCGGAAGATACTGATTGATGGCAGTCATTATTCAGCACTTTATACCTCCCTACTTCCGGTGTGTTTGAAGAAAAAGTGCTTAAACCCAGAGACGGTGGACTAAAAACTGACTTTAAAATCTCGTCTTCCTATTGCTCTCCTTCTTTTCTTTTCTCTTTTTGTATAATTCTGCTTAATTCTTTTCCTTTCCTTCTATTTACTGATTTTCTGGTGTTATGGTGATTTTTTTTCTCTCCTTTCACTTTCCCCTTATAATGACTATAAATTTATCCATTGAGGAAAGGAGTACTGACTGTTATATTAGATTGCTAGATAACTGATTTAATTGTTTTGATTAATTCACAAATAACAGGGATAGTTATACTTTGGCCAGTTTTATGGGAAAATAGCAAGAACGTTAAGAACTATTTAACCAATAAGTCTAAGACTTAATATTTAATATCTTAATAGTATAATTTAGTGTGTGATTATAATCAATCTATTGGAGAAGGAAATAATACTGTTTATGTTTAAGAATACTGGTGACTAAGAATATTTAGAATATCTAATACTTAAAATAGGGTCAGATAAGGTTAAATAAGAATACATATATATTTACAATACCTACAAACTCATAAAACCTAAACTTGGTTAGATTTGATATACTATTTATTATATATATTTATTATATGGAACATTATATAGTGCTGTATAGTGTTGCATAGAAGTTGAACATAGACTTCATAAAATTATATACATGATTTAGAATTAGGATTAAAAATAACATATATTCATATATTTCAGTAACCAGTTAAGAATACAGAATACAGCTACCCAGTAGATAGGTGGACTAAGCAATTAGTTACCCGACAATTCTAATATAGGGGTTATAACACTGAATGGTAATTTGGGATAATATAACTAATATAATCCAACAACAGAAACAAATATTAAAAGAAATGACTTCTACAAGGACTACAGCTCTGAAAACTGGAAGGAAGGCTACCCCGACATTAACAACTACCCTGGCAACAGCTTCGCCCATGGTTCAAAAAACCATAGAAGAAACACTACCAGTGGAAAAACAAGCTAATGTCTCAAATGCCAATATTCAATCAACTTTGCTAACCCTACAAGAATCGATGACGAAACTACCAGAAATAATGATAAAAAATAATAACGAGACAAGAGCAGATATTAGTGAATTAAAAAAGGAGATGGGGAAATTAAAAGCAGAAATGAAAGTGGACGTCTTTAAAGTAGAGGACAAAATTGGAATACTACAACAGGCCTTGAAAAAAAAATGAAGCAACAATAAAAGAAGTAGAGACAAGGACTGAACGAACTGAAAGGAAATTAGAAAGGGTAGATGAAGAATTAAAAAATGTGAGCAAAGAAATGGAAGACTCATTGGTCTACCTAGAAATGGACAAGGCGGCTACATACTTGAGATTCCAAAATGTTGAGGAATCCAAGGAAGAAGACCTGGAGCAGCTAATGGCAGAAATACTGGCCGGAGTACTGGGAAAGGATAAAGATGATATCGTAAGGGAATTTGACAAAGTTTACGGGGTCAGCACCAATTATGCGAGATGCCATAAATGCCCAAGAGAAGTCCATATTCGCTTTGCGAGAAGGAGTGTCCAGGATATTATATTTAGGATGTCCAGAGATGGAACAATTATGTATAAAGGCAAAGAAATTTTGATTCTCAAGCAAATTCCAAGAAAAGTAAGAGAAATAAGGCGAGACTATAAATTTCTAGCTACTTATCTAAATCAGAAAAGAATTTTATTTAAATGGTTAATTCCGGAGGAGATGTTAGTTTCATGGAAAGAAAGGAAAATTAAAATAGATTCTATGGAAAGGGCCCAAGAATTTTATGAACGACTAGTAGGTATGGAAGATCAGAGTAGTAAGGAGGAATTGGAAATAAATTCACAGGAAGATCAAAGTCACCACAGAAACAAAAAAGAAGGATCCTTAAGAAACCAAGGGAATGTTTATTCATTTCATAAGAGAGAAAAAACTAGTCCCCAGCAAGCACAAGGAGAGAACGGAGTTATTATGAGACAAAGAGTGAAACAGAATTAATTAAATGGAAGAAGAAAAGAAACTTCTATCAATTAATATAAATGGCTTAAATTCAATGACAAAAAGGAAAGGGATAATAGCTAAATTAATCAAACAAAATTCCGACATAATATGCCTACAGGAAACTCACATAAGGAAAGTAGATGAAAGATACCTAGACTGCCTGAAACTAGGGAAGCTATTTACCGCACCAGCAGACATGAGAAAAAAAAAAGGCATTGCAATATACGTTAAAGATTATTTGAAAGCAGATTTAGTTTGGTCAGACCCTGAAGGAAGAACTTTGGTTTTACAGATCTGGATTAATGCTATTTAAATTCTATTAGTAGTAATTTATGCCCCGAATGAAGATCAGAAAGAGTTCTTTAAATATTTACATCAAAAAATAATAGGATTTGAAAAAAGGAATATTTGTATTATAGGAGATTTCAACTCTATTGCTGATTATCAAAGGGACCATAGCAATGGGGGGTGGGATAAAAAGGGGGAAAGAGAACTTCCTAAGACATGTAAAGAAATGATGGAGTTAAATTTGGTGGACTTATGGAGAAGACTATACCCTGAGGAAAAACAATTCACATTTTATTCTAACCCGCATCAAATATGAATTGACATGGCATGGATGAATGGGGAAATAGCAAATGAGATAAAAGGAATTGAAATTTTACCGAATGGATGGGCAGACCACAATCCAATTCAAATAATCTGGAAGGGTAGGAAGAAACCAAAGAAAAGATGGACATTAAACACCCAAATAATAAGAGAAAAAGAGTATACTAACAAACTTAAGGAGGAATTAAACTATTTTTTAATGGAAAATGATAATGGTGTAACTTCGAAACAAAACATTTGCAGTACATTGAAGGCAGTAATAAGAGGTATAACAATCTCTTATAATGCTATGAGAAATAAAGAAAAATATGCCCAGCAAAATAAATTACAACAACAAATTAAGGAATTAGAAACTCAATTACAAAAGACCCCTAAAGATCTAAGAGTACAAAATCAGATAATAACTGTTAAACATAATTTGAATTTAATTGAACAAGAGAAAATGATAATAAATTTGAAAATGACTAAACAAACCTACTTTGAGCATGCTAATAAGCCAAGAAGATGGTTATCTTATAAATTAAACAAAAGAAAGAAAAGAGATTGATCTACCGATTAATAGATGGGAAGGGCGACATACAACAAGAGATAGAACAGAAAAAAGACATTGCACATAAATACTTTGAAGAGTTATACAAAAAGGAAGAAATTAATGAGGATAGAATAAGAAATTACTTAGATGAAATGAAAGATAAAGTAATCGGGGAAGAATTGAAAAAATTATTAAATAAAGACATTACTTGGTCCAAACTGAAATCAGCAATAGAGAATCAGGGAAATAATAAAGCCCCGGGGCCAGATGGGATCCCGGGAGAGCTATATAAGGCAACTGCAGAAAAAATTGGACCTCTTATGATGGAAGTTTTTAATGATGTCTTCTTGGCAGCCAGAATGGCGGACTCATGGAGGGGAGCATTGATTTTGTTGATCCTGACGGAGGAATCTGATCTTAGATATATTAACAACTACAGACCAATTTCACTCCTAAACACTGACTACAAAATATTCACCTCTATCATAGCTAACAGATTAAAATGAATTTTAAATTTGTATATACATGAAGACCAAAATGGATTTCTCCCGACTAGACAGATAAGGAATAATTTAAGAACAGTAGTAGATGTTTTAGAATTTTATGAAGCCCACCCCGAAAAACAAACTGTACTTATGTTTTTAGATGCAGAAAAGGCATTTGATAATTTAAATTGGCGATTTTTAATTCAAAAAATTTATAATATGAATTTAGACACTAAATTTGAAAACATCATAACAACTATTTATGATACACAACAGGCTAATATCATAATAAACAGGGAATATACTCGCCCAATAAAAATAGAAAAAGGAGTCAGACAAGGTTGCCCACTCTCACCCCTGCTCTTCATATTCTCTTTAGAAACACTATTAACACGAATTGGACAGAACCCAGAGATAAAAGGATTAAAGGTTAAGAAAGAAGAATACAAATTGCAAGCATTTGCCGATGTTATGGTTTTTTTATTGAGGAACCAATAGAAAGAGGACAAAAATTGATAAATGAACTAGAACAATTTGGAGCGGTAGCAGGACTCAAAATTAATAGGAAGAAAACAAAATTAATGACTAAAAATTTAACAGAAAAACAGAAAAAAGATTTAGAAGAAGTTATGGGAATACAGGTGACAAAGAAAGTTAAATATTTAGGAATATGGCTGACACCACATTGCAAGACACTTAAGGAGAATAATTATGACAAACTGTTGCAATAAGTAAAGAAAGATTTAGAATCATGGGGCAGGCTGCAACTTTCATTATTGGGCAGGATTGTTTCTATTAAAATGAAAATTCTTCCAAAATTTTTATACTTATTTCAGATGATTCCAATTAAACTATATAGAATTTTTTTTGAAGAACTTAATAAAATAACTGTTAAATTTATTTGGCAAGGGGAAAAAACCTAGAATAAATTTAAAGGCAATGCAGGATTTGAAGAGCAGGGGAAATTCCAAATTGGGAATTGTATTATATGGCTGCCTCTTTAGTATGATTAAAAGATTGGGTGAACTTAATTAATAAGAGAACATTATTTTTAGAAGGCCACGATTTGCAGAGGGGGTGGCATGCCTTTTTATGGGAGGTAGGGAAAGTTAATCAGACATACTTCCACAGACATTTAATTAGAGATTCATTATTAAGCAATTGGAAAAAAATACGGAAAAAACACTACCTAAAAGTACCAATCTGATTATCGACAATGGAGGCAATGATTCACCCAAACAATTTGGACATTACCAAAATGATTAAATATAAGGATTTATTGGATACACAAGGAAATTTGATATCACAACAAGAGCTGCAAGAGCGGGGGTTTAAAATCGATCAGTGGGTATACCTCCAAATTCATAGTAGATACAAACAGGATAGGAAAGAATTTGGGATTAACAATAAACTCCAGCAATTAGACAAAATTTTACTAGGATCAGACAAGAAAAATATAACTAAATTTTACGACTATTTATTAGAAGTAGAATTAGAAGAAGAGACAGTTAAAGGGAATATGATAGCCTGGAGTAGGAACGTAGGACAGAGTATCACTTTAATAGAATGGGAAAAGATCTGGAGTAGAAATAATAAGATTACAAAATCAGCAGCATATAAAGAAAACGCCTATAAAATGTTTTACAGATGGTACCTTCCTCCCTCAAGATTAGTGAAGATGCGCCCCAACATGAGTCCGAAATGCTGGAAGTGTAAAAAAAAAAGAAGGAACCTTTTTTCATATGTGGTAAAGAAACCGAAAAATACTGGCAGAGAATTAGAAATTGGTTGGAAGATATAACCAAAGAACAGACTGAGTATAAACCAGAGTCCTTCCTGAAAGGGTTTTTCAATAAACAGCTATCAAAAAAAGTGAAGTACATAACAATACACATATTAACAGCGGCCAGACTAGCTTTTGCTCAATGTTGGAAGCTACCTCATATACCTACAGAACAGATGATAATCCAGAAAATCTCAGACTGTGCAGAAATGGACAAACTAACTTTAGCCTTAAAAAGTAAAGATTCTTCAATATATTATAATAATTGGAATTGCTGGTATAAATGGTTAGAACAAAGACAGATTTTATATCATAAGGCAAAAAAGAATAGGACAAATTTATACGAGTGATATATAAATATACATATGGATAAGGTGTGCGTATATGGCATAAACTAAGAAAAGAAAAGATCTTACAAACTGTCGAAAATGAGAATGTTTTTAAGTGGTTTTTTTCATTTTTTTCTTTTTCTTTTCTTTTTTGCCCTTCTAGCTGTGTATGTGTTGTTGATTTGTTTTTAATTGTAAAATCAATAAAATTTGTTTTTTAAAAAATACTTTTTATTCTAAATTTGAGATTTATTAATTTTTTACTGTATCAGATTTATTAAAATAGAGATAAACTGTGGAAGAAAGAAACCTCTCACCAATAAATTCTGCAAAGGTTTCTCCTGGATTATCTAAAACATTGAAAATCCACTCCAAAACAAGTCTCCAACTTAACATACAAAGGAGAATTTCCTTTCAAATTACAACTGTCAATTTTAAAGGAGATGTTTCTTGTTTATTTGTATATTTATCTGTTCGATTCTGCAGTTCTGCTGAAACAAGGATAAAATGGACTTTTTAGTTTCTAGAATTGTAGTGAGATGAGATGGAGGTGAGGTCATGAGAACTGCCCCTCAGAAAGGATAGCTGAGGCATCTTTTCTTGCAAAAAATGGGACATGAGTCCTGTGCCAGAAGATGGTATTTCTAAAACCCATCTAGAGATCCCAGAAAAGGGCCTTTCTCTGAAGAACTACAATTAGGTGACAGCAACTGGCATGGAAAGAGAGACCCACATTTATTGTCTATGGAGATTCTCAGTCATTCAGGTACCTTTACAAGAGGCAACAGAGCTTCCTTGTTTTCTTTGAAGATGTTTTGCTTCTTGGGTGAGAAGTGAAACATCTTCAAAGAAAAACCAAAAAGTCCAGTTGCCTCTTGAAAAAGCACCTTTGCAACCCACATTTATTATTAGTTCAATCTGGAATCTCCTTTTCACCCAGAGAGGCTGAAGGTAACTGACCACCAAGAAAAACTGTGGCATTCAAGGGGTTTTCAGAGGAAGAGCTCTCCTACAAGCCAAAGGCCCAACGTACATCTTTCAGATTTTCCTTCATTACATTTGCTATCAGGAAGGGCTTTTCTTTGGATCAGAGAAATATTCTGGTACTTCGGTTTTCTCCATCATGAAATCCTATGATACGAGACATTATACAAACAAAACACTCTATTCTAAGCCACCCAGAGTCGCTCTGGACAGGGAGGCAGGCAGCAAGCAAGTTTGGAGAAACTGAATTCTAATTGCAAAGATTCTTTTCCATGAGAACCCACAAGATCTCTTTACTTAAAGATTAACAGAGTTGGAAGGGACCTTGTAGGTCATCTAGTCCAAACCCCCACCGCTGCCCAAGCAGGAGACCGTACAACATATCTGACAGATAGCAGTCCAGTCTCTTCTTGAAAGCCTCCAGTGATGAAGCTCCCACAACTTCCAAAGGCAACTTGTTCCCTTGGTTGATTGTTCTCCCTGTCAGAAAATTTCTCCTTATTTCAGGTTGAATCTCTCCTTGTTCAGGTTCCATCCATTATTATTCCTTATCTGGCCTTCGGGTAGTTTGGAAAATAGTTTGACCCCCTCTTCTCTGGGGCAGCCCCTCAAATATTGGAAGACTGCTATCCTGTCTCCCCTGGTCCTTCTCTTCCCTAGACTAGCCATATGCAGTTCCTGTAATGTTCTTCATATGTTTTATAGTGTGGTGACTAAAACTGGATGCAGTACTCTAGGCGTGGCCTTACTAAGGCTTTATAGAATGGTATTAGTACTTCCCTTGATCTTGATTCTATCCCTCTGTTAATGCAGTTTAGGATTGCATTAGCTTTTTCTGGCTGCCACCGCACACTGTGGGCTCCTATTTAGCTGGTTGACCACTAAGACTCCAAGATCCCTCTCACAGTTACTGCTATTGAGCCTGGTTTCACCCAGTCTATATGTGTCCTTTTGGTTTTTCTTGCCTAAGTGTAGGACTTTACTTTTCTCTACATTGAATTTCATTTTGTTGGATAGGGCCCAGCATTCAAGTCTGTCAAGATCCATCTGGATCTTGAGCCTATCTTCTAGGGTGTTAGCTATTCCTGCCAGCTTAGTGTCATCTGCAAATTTGTAAACTTAATTGGATTCAGTCCAAACTTGAACTCATTTGCTAGTCAACCGAGTTGCCTTCTTTAATATTTGAAGACAAGTAATAAGCAAACTTGAGGCTATCAGCACCACAGTCCACAGCACTTGATGGCTTTATCCCCAGGTTTATGGAGATAATAAATATGGAAGAGACACAAAAGGACCATCATCAATGTCCTAAAGAATTGTCATCCTGGATCCCAGGTTTTCTGAATTAGTTTAGAACATTGTTCTATCTCATAGCATTTGAAGGACACTTTCTTCATTACTACTGAAGCCTTCCAAGCAGTCTAAGGAAACCATAATTCCCCACCACATTCAATTCTCAGTGAAGGTCACCCGCGCTGGTGATTAGGTTTAGCCCAGTGAAAATGGTTCCTAAAGCTTTGGAAAACAGAGAAAATCACCAATATTTCACACACTTTGTTGTGCAACTTTAGCCTTGAAAGAACATCTTGGTTGATATTAAGTCTTCCTCTTTCAAAAGTCCCTGGGATCTGAAAGATGTGATCCATATTGGGGAGCACCTTCCAGGTCCTGATGATTAGATCTCCTGCTATGTCTCCATTTTGGTCCAAGTACAGTTTCCTCGCAGAAATATTGCAAAACTCATTCTTCATCAGAAAGGGATGAAACTGAAATGGAAACTCCAGGAATGTTAAAAGCCAAAATTCTGCTTTCTTATCTCATGTAGTCTTTTCACATCCATATTTTTTTATATTCATTTGACCTGCAAATATTCTTAGTTGGGAGAACAAGAGTTACCATTATCTTCAAAAGAAAAAAAAACAAAGATTTAGCAAAATATGTTAATCATATATTGATAAAACAAAATTGACCAAATTTGTCAATTATATAAAATAATGTAGAGCTGTCACAACTGAATAAACAACCCAATAATGAGAGTATTTATAGACTCCTTGAAAACAACAGGGTGATTATTAATAAGAATATATTTGTCTAGAAGTAAGTTCCCAGGTAACCTTTGTTGGGTATATGAATACTCCAACTGGTTTGGGTTGAATAAATATGT